>JADWQK010001381.1:0-69141 GCA_017933935.1 Sesamia nonagrioides | reverse complement strand
AACAGACATGTTCCGGGCACGCGGGCTGCGTGCGCCGCATAAATAATTTTGATTTACGAAAACAATGTGCTACAGAATTACTTAAGCGGAAGAAGCCGCGGTCAAAAGCTAGCAATATTAATACCTAAATACCGTCTACCAAACGACCCTATATACATTAGACATCATCATCATCATCTTAGCGTTAATCCCAGTCGCATCCGAAGCTTTTCAGTTTTGAAGTCTGGGGTCCGCTTTTACCAGTCTAATTGCTAATTTTGGCTAAACTTCCATATTTATATACTCCATCTATATACATTGGTAAAGGCGATATTTCAGAAATGTATGGAGCCTGGGCCAGCATTTTACACTTAATGCTAGGTATAGTTACGTCATAGTTAACTGTTTTTAATGTTAATTTCCTATATTTTGGCTTAGTTTTTATATAGATTCAATTTAAATCCGCCAAGGAGTGCAACACAACTAAACAAATATGGTGGTCAGCAATAAGCGAAATGAGATTTTGACAGTGACAGTTGATTGACTTGTCATGTATCTAAGGCTATCGTATCTATATTATCTACCATATGACTGTGAAAAAAACAAAACATGAATTCCGAATATACGGACCAATAAATAAACACAACTCAAATCAACACAACGGGAAAATAGAACTGTCAAAGTCGTCAATCAAACTTCATAACCACTGTCATAACTACCTTAAAAAATGGTTATCTCACTAAAAAACTTTTCAAATAATTAATTATACATACTTGTATTTTTATTCAAATTAATTTGGTAGCACTTTTATGAAAATCTATTATTTTTTCCTCTTTATCTATATAGTGTACCTACATACTGTTGGCCCAAAATGAAACATCTCCTTTACATAAACATTTTATGTATATAATAATATAAAGTGTTTTGTATATTAAAAAGGAGTGTGGGTTTGATGTTAACTGAAACTGACACGTGCCTTGCCGCCATTTTTCATTCAACACCGACACGGAAAGCAAAATGCTGGGATTATTTTAGGGAAAGTGCTTTTTATTGATACGCAATTATTGATAACCTTTAAAAACGGGTGTTACGATCAGTACCTGGACATAAGAGCAGAAACGTTGTCCCAAATAATATCTGGTCTTTTGATTGTAACAAGTTCGTGTTAAAGAGTAATTAAAAGAAACCCATCCTCTACAAAGGAGATGTTTCATTTTGGGCCACCTCTATGTACACTATAAAGATAAAAAGGCAAAAAATAAAGGATTTTCATAAAAATACTAATAATTAATTTGAATAAAAATACAAGTATATATAATTAATTATTTGAAACGTTTTTAGTGAGATAACCCTTTATTAAGGTAGCCATGACAGTGGTTATGAATTCGATTATTGATGATGAATTCATGTTTTGTTTTTTTCGCAGTCATATGGTAGATCATATAGATACGATAGCCTCAGTTACATGACACGTCATTCAAATGTCACCGTCAAAATTTATTTCGCTTATTGCTGACCACCATATTTATTAGTGGCTGAATTTCACTCCTTAGCCGAGTTAAATTGATTCTGTATAAAAACTAAGCCAAAATATAGGAAATTAACATTAAAAACAGTTAACTATAGCGTAACTATACCTAGCATTAAGTGTACAATGTGCTGGCCCAGGCTCCCTAAATTTCTGAAACATCTCCTTAAAGAAAATTTTATTTTATTGTGACATATGCCCCTCAAAATAAACTTTTTTCTGTCATAAGTAGATAGGTATATTATAACCAAACATAATTAGCCCATAATATATCCACTTCTGAGACATAGGCCTCCTTTCAGTGAGAAGCAGTGGATCGTAATCTACTACGCGTGTTGGAATATGAGAGAGGACATGTCGTTTTCCTCACAATAAATAAATAATTTTTCATATCTCATATTCTGAAAGCAGTGTTGTTTTGATTTGATTATTGGGTGGAATATGCTGCTTCCCTTCCTAGAGAGGGAAATATTGATACAAATTACTTCCCACCAGGGCCAGAATGAACTTTAAAAATAGAACTGCTGTCGGTTGGGAAGAGTATAATGCTGCGGCCATGTGATTTTCTAAACAGCCAGTGTGATCTTGACGCAAACTTCTTTGAGCGGAAAAAGTTGCAACAATAACGCTGTGAGTTCCATATTTAAAATTTAAAAAGTCTATATTAATTGGCGGGATTCTAATCTGTTATGTATCTGTGACGAAATTTAAAAAAAAATGTTTAAATAAACAATTAAATTTATTTTCCTCATATTTGAAATGAAATGCAGAGTGTACGGGTAAAAGAATCGATTCCTACTCGGATTATTAGGGTAGAATTAATTCTTTCGACACAAGGTTAAAAATCTACTATACGCCTGACGGTGTTCGAACCTATGATCCATAACTTGTAAGTCGCGAACCACTAGGCCGCTGCTGTTCTTATTATAAATAAAGTTGTCCGGAAAAATATTATCAATTTTTACTTTCGGTTGTAGCTAGCTACCCCACATTACTTCCTGTGTAAATATTTGCCGATCGATTTTTTAAAAATCTCTCCGTGAATAGTAAAGTGATTTGATCTTAAAGTGAGGTATCAATAGTTGGAATGACATGATAATGCTAACTGAAACTAAACGTGAAATGTTCACAGAATGGCATTGCGATGGAAGAAGTTAATAAAACCTCACCAATATATACTACTTAAGTAGACAAAAATCGTATTATTGAAGCTAACTCAAAAACTACCTAAGAATATTATTGAAATGGTTTAGGGATCACCATCGTTTATTAAGAGCCTATTCACTGAAAAAAACTGAGTGAATGGGAAGGAAGACGGCAGTTGAGCGAAGTGATGCAATGTTAAACCCAACAACACGACCAACGATGCTGCGCCAGAGGAGATTGATCTGGAGACGCTCCACGACCAAACTCCCGACACAGCAACATTTGGTGCAGTATACCCGACGCACATCGCAACACAACTGCTCAGACCTGTCCTCCGTACGGCTTTACCAGCTATCATGTCGGAACACGACGAATCGCTTGGCGGCAAGATTTTATCTAGTGGGTGGTAACTTCTGCCCGCAGCCGATGTTATCGCCTACCACCGAGAAAAATGATTTCCGCCGGTTTGCTTTTCTTTCTGACTAAATACCCACCTGTAAACCACTACGCCAGGGGTCGCCTGAAAGTACGATCCTTCCCTGACCCTCGACATGATTTTCATTTGACTACCCCTGGGGCTTCGAAACCATTATCGAAACTTAGAAATTATTTATGTTGATTTAATGAAATGAAAACGGGCCTAATGAACCGGATATAAAGACTGTTAACAACTTTCGAGATTCTATAAAATATACATAATAAAGTTTTTTTTAAATGTTTCTATACATGTTTTTTTATAAGTTATAAACTAGCGCTTGACCGCAATCCCGCCTGATGGTAAGCAGTCATGCGATCATTGATGGTAAAGTGAGCTAGTTTATTAAGAGCCTATTCACTCTAGCCTTGAAGACACTCAAATTGTAGTGTGACGGAAACACCGCCGCTGGCAAATTGTTCCAGTCCCTCGATGTACGCGGAATAAACGAGGAAGCAAAACGCTTCGTCCGGATCGTAGTGGTGTTAACAACGTGAGGGTGGAAAGTCGCCGTACGACGGGTCGTCCGATGGTGGAACGGAGATGGGAATTAAATCATGCAATTCCTTCGCACACTCCCCAGAATGCACCCTATAGAAGACCGAAAGGCTAGCTACTCTACGCCTGTGACGCGCGTGTGTGTTTGTACATGTATTTATCTCTTTAGTATAACACTAAGATTCTGTCTGCAACTTCATCTAATAGAATTTTTCAATACAACTAGAGAGTCTGGAGATTACCCCCTGCATACAAAATTACAGACAAATGAAATTTTCTTGTTTATAATATTACTAACTTTTGCCCGCGATTTTGTCCGTGAAGAACTCAAATATAATTCAATCATGATTCGACCGACACGTGGCGCAATCTATATTAACGTAATACAGTTATTGTTGTTTTCTTCCGCAACAATATTTTTCGGTAGGTCCATTTCAATACACCTGAATTTTCAGGTGACTTTGATATAGACCTAGACATTGGTCTAGGCAAAATTTCAGGATGATTCGTTCCGTGGTTATGGCGTGAAAAGGGCTAATAAATAAACTTACTGTGTTATTATAAGGGGTGTCCCAATAACAATCGGCCTTATCTCGAACTGGCATGTGTCGGGCGAACCTTCTTGCTCAGACCATAGAAGGATCCGCTTTACACTGACCACTAGCGTGAGAGGGCCCGTACCGAAACGTAACCCGAGGCGAACCGATGTGCCCGGGTACAGGCGCCTTCTAGCTGCCCTACTAGCTAGGCACTTGTCACAAACAAATATAAAAGAAATTGCACAACTGGAATACACTGTAACAAAGCTCTCAGAATACCTAATAGAAGCTTACCACGCTTGCTGTAAATTAAGGACACCGCGGGCTAACAGCAGGCGAAGTCCGTGGTGGAATCCCGAGCTCGGTAAGCTACGTCAAACACTACGTAAGCACTTCAACAGAGCCAAAAACAGTAGGCTCACAGAAGACTGGGACACATACAAAGAAACCCAATACACCTACAAAAAGCAAATCAGAACCGCCAGAAGGACTGCATGGCGGAAATTTTGCGAGTCTATAGAAAACAACAATGAAGCTGCAAGGGTAAGGAAAATACTATCAACTGATCAGGACCGAACCCTTGGAGCGCTGAAAAAACCCGACGGCACTTACACACAAACGGATCAGGAAACCAGCAGAGTCCTCCTGGAAACACACTTCCCGGACTGTAAACTCCTGGAGGACAGGACCTGGGAGGCTGTACCAGAATGGACTCCAACAGAGTAGGACTGGTCCAACGCCCACAAACTAATAACAGTAGACCGGCTAAAGTGGGCTATCAACACCTTCAAACCATACAAGTCCGCGGTGTTGGATGGTATCTTCCCAGCCCTACTACAATGGGGGTTGGTGTACATCGCTCCATGCCTCGTAAATATCTTTCGAGCATGCATAGCGTATAGACACATACCCCATGCCTGGCGGGAAGTGAAGGTTATCTTCATACCCAAGCCTGGCAAATCAGACTACACGCAACCCAAATCATACCGACCCATAAGCCTTACATCCTTTCTACTAAAAACCCTGGAGAGGATCTGCGACCGGTATATTCGCGACGGACCTCTCCGGGCAAATCCACTCCACAAACAACAGCATGCGTACTCCACGGGCAAATCAACAGAATCCGCGCTGCACAGCGTAGTATCCAAGATTGAATGCGCCGTGGACCACAAATGCTCAGCACTAGCCGTCTTCATCGACATTGAAGGCGCCTTTGACAAGACCACCTTCACAAGTATCAGCACGGCCTTGAACAGGCACAACATAGACCCGTCACTGAGAGGCTGGATCGCTAACATGCTCGGCCAAAGAGCTGTACAAGTTACCTTGAACGACACCACAAGGGCCATCGTGGCGAAGGGATGTCCGCAAGGGGGCGTTCTTTCGCCGTTACTATGCAACCAGCCCCCTAATCGGCGAAGACATTTTTGTCAAATGATTGTGACTAGTTGAGATCGTTTGGACCGAATGGACCAATGGGCGATCCAAACGAACCCAACTGATGCCAACTTGTCGCAATCATTTCACAAAAATGTGTTCGCCGATTAGGGGGCTGGTTGTTGACAGCCTAATAAATACATTAAATAACAAAGGCTCATATACCGTGGGTTATGCCGACGACATAACAATAATAATAAGCGGAATGCATGAAAACACCCTGTGCAATTTAATGCACCAGGCCCTGAAAATCGTAGAAAATTGGTGTAATACGCACCAACTTTCTGTGAACCCAGATAAAACCGAGCTGATTCTCTTCACAAAAAAGAGGAAGCTCACACCGCTAAATCTACCAAGATTCTTTGGCACCACCCTAAGTCTATCCGCTGAAACAAAATATCTGGGTATATACCTGGACAAACAGCTGAATTGGGCGAAACACACCAACTACATCACAACTAAAGCCAGCATATCAATGTGGCAATGCAAGCGGATGCTTGGGGAAAACTGGGGAATTAGCCCCAAGGTCACTCACTGGCTTTATACCACAGTCATCCGGCCAATTATAACATACGGCTTACTAGTCTGGTGGCCAAGAACTAGTCTGAGCACAGCCCAAAAAGACCTCGAGAAACTACAAAGGTTGGCGTGTGTGGCAATCACCAGTTGCATGAGAACCACGCCTACTGCCGCGCTGCAGGCGATGTTGGGACTGCCCCCCTTCACCTCGTTGTGAGGGAGGAAGCGACATTGGCTGCCTTCAGACTCCACCTATCGGGAACCCTGAGCAAAGACTCCAGGGTCAAACAATACACGCCTGATGCTGGATGCAATCGAGAGGCGGCCAATGTTACAAGCACCCAATGACAGGGTACCAAAACAGTACTGCTTTCAAAAGCACAATCAGATAGTACTTGAAGAAGAGCAGTGCGACCACTCAGGACCGGAGGAGTTGAGAGTATACACCGAGGGATCGAAATCCGATCAAGGAACGGGCGTTGGAGTGTTCTCACAAGACCTCAACATAAATATATCCAGACCGCTAGGGATGCTCAACACAGTCTATCAAGCAGAGTGTGTGGGCATAACTCTGGCGGCCCTAGCCATAAAAGCCAGAGGAGTTGCGGACACGCGTGTCCGCATACTCACCGACAGTGCTTCCGTCCTCCAATCCCTAAAGCAGGGATGCATCACATCAAGTCTAATACTTGAGTGCCACGATGCATTGGAACGGATAACCGTACCAAACCGCAACATTGTGACACTACAGTGGATAAAGGGTCACAGCGGTTCACTGGGCAATGATCGACGAATGATGACGGGGATCATCACGGGCCACTGCTCGCTGAATAAGCATCTCCACACAATAGGCATAACAGACAGCCCTCTGTGCAGAGCCTGCATAGAGGCTGACGAGACAGTTGCGCATGTACTCTTCGAGTGTACAGGCGTTACCCAAATTAGAAACGAAACCATAGGAGCACCAAGATCTTACACAGATGTTCTCAACAGGCTAGGAGACCTGATGGGCTTCTGGAGGGAGGTGGGCTGGTTGGAATAACCGCCAAAGGCCGCCATGGTCCACGCACAATGGTCCGCTGGAGGACTGAGTGCGGAAACCAAACCAATAACATAGAACATAACAATGCATTTTTTTAATTTTTTTATGTACCGGCAACTCTTAAATTTCACAGCTGTCATCATCATCATCTCAGCGTTAATCCCAGTCGCATCCGTAGCTTTTTCAGCTTTGGAGCCTGGGGTCGCATTCAGTCTAACTGCTGATTTTGGTTAAACTTTGATATTTTCCCTGAAGCGACTGACGTCTGACCTCCACAACCCGAAGGCGATATCTAAGCATTGCAGTTAGACCAATTGTTAGACTTTTGAGGGCTCCAACAACCCGTAACGACTGCTATTAGATGTTCGTATGGCAACCGGGGCCAACGGCTTAACGTGCTTTCCGAGGCACGACCAGACCAATGCAAATGTTCATATTCATACATACAAATATTTGCACTGTGCGTGGATCAAACCCGCGCCTTCTTGCGCAACGGCCGCGTTCGCTACCGCTATGCCACGGAGGCTGTCCGTGTGTCTGAAATTTAACAGCTGTATCTCTGTATATTCCGATTATTAAAAATGGAGCGCTTTTTGAAAGAACAACGCGTTAAAAATGGAGAACGTTACCCTGAAACCGCTTATAACTATGCGAACTTCTAGTGGCCTCAACTGGACGGCATGAATCTGGACATGGAACTGGTGGTTTCAGTAGGACGGTGCAACCTGCTACACCGCGCATGAAAAATACGACTTATTGCAGCAACTATTTCCAGAACACATTATCTCACAAAATTCTGATGTCAACTGGCCACCAAGATCGTACGATTTAGCACCGTGCGATTTTTTCTTTGGGGTTTTGGGAAATCTCAGGTTTATGCGAATAAACCCGATACAATTTATGAACTCAAATCGGAAATCCAACGTGTCATCGGTGAGATACAGCCACATCTCTGTGCAAAAGTCATGGAAAATTTCATTTGCCGGATATTTTATTCCATACTAAATCGGAACATGTCTTCTTTACAATATAATAACAATATCACAACTCTGTCATAAAATACTTACTTTTATTTTAAAATCAAAAGTGCACTCTTACTGAGACATTCTTTAATAATTAGATAATATATATAATTATTGTGTACATAAAGTTATCACGCGTGATCTCCCGCACAACCTACGTTCACTTAAAATTAACAAGACTGCGTTGCCTAGCAACCGTCACCCCTATCATCATAATTAGTGACGTTAGGGGGCCGCGTCAATTGCTCATTAGAACGGCCTGTAAGTATGTTAGAATACCCGTATATTAGCAAGCACACCTAACATGTGCGCAGATTGCATAGCCTACACGTTATTGCAATTAAGCATCAACGATCGCATCGCTGCTTACCACCAGGCGGGATTGCGGTCAAGCGCTGGTTTATAAATAATAATAATAATAAAGCAGATTTTTACGTATCTTAGCATTTCTTGGTAGTCTTTGAACTTCCATAGGTATACGAGGGCTATAACCAACTCCCAGATATCTGTTAAATTTTTGAGGCACCAACCGACGATTGTCTATGTTTGCACTTTAAAGTGCACCCAAAGCTACCCTCGTTCAGCTCGCCGCCCGGTAGGACCAGGCCCGGAGTCGACCGGGCGTCGTGTTTCACGCGCGCCTCAAAGAGATGTCAGCACATCGTGACGGGGTCCACGACCACCGATGCCTCCTGGGTCAGGGTTGCGGGTTGGTTAAAAAAGAAGCAGTGGCCCTGGCGCACAGGCGAGTAAAGAAACATGGGTGGGTTTAGTCAGTAAAGACTGACACACCTTCCGCTCCTCCTAGAGCGGGAGAAGTCATTTAATGATTTCTCATCCCAAACAAAAAGAAAAGGGCTACCCTCGTTGGAGAGAGAATCTCAGCGCGCTCACGCCCCTAGCCACTGCATGAGATGCCCTGGTCGGGAGACAACATTGAACTCCCGGCCATAAACGACGCGGGCTTGCGGACTGCGTGCAAGGGGCAGCTCGCCGCTCTAGTTCACGAAGACCGATGCCTGTTAGGTTCTTAAAAAAAAATATCGTGGCCCTGGCGTACAGGCAAGTGAAGGAACCCGGGTGGGTTTTAGTCAACAAAAATCTGACACGCCCATCCGCTTTACCTAGAGCGGGAGAGGTCATTTAACGCTTTCCCATCCGCAAAAAAGAAATTAGATATTAGAAATAAAGATATTGAATTATAGGTCTGGGTAGTTAATTTAGGAAAATTGAAAGGTTATATCCTATACCTGACTAATCTATATCTACTCTAATATATAAAGCTGAAGAGTTTGTTTGTTTAAACGCGCTAATCTCAGGAACAACTGGCCCGATTTGAAAAATTATTTTTATATATATTTCTTCCTTGGATAGCCCATTAATCCAGGAAGGCTTTAGGCTATATAACATGACGTTGCGACCAATAGGAGCGGAGTATAACTAAACCACGCGATCGAAGTCGCTGGCGGCCGCTAGTCTATACTAAATGTAAAGCTGAAGAGTTTATTTGTTTGTTTGAAAACGCTAATCTCGCGAACTTCTGGTCCGATTTGGAAAATACCTTTTGCGTTGGATAGCCCATTGATCCAGGAAGGCTTTAGGCTATATAACATCACGCTGTGACCAATAGGAGTGGAGCACAACAAAAAATTAAAATGTATGGTGTATATTTCGGGGTTCAATTAAATGTTCAATTAACTAACTCCACGCGTATGAAATCACGGGCGGCCTCTAGCATACAGACAAAATGACAAGGAATTACTTGCATACTCAATAATGGGCTCCCGAAAACTTCCGCTAGCACACAGTGTCGTAGCGCCAAAGGTCCTGAGGTGTTTGTGAAGAACGGAGAGGTATTCCATGTCGGAAATACTTAGAGGAATCCCGGAAGTATGGCTCAGTTTCCTACCGGCGTATTACTGGAATGCTTACTTCTTTCGAGCACGTTTGCTCCACTATTAATTATATTTGTTGTTTAAAGCCGGGTCCGCCATAATGTGTAGGTACTAATAACCGATGATTTGCTTACCAGTAACAATAATTACCGTGTAACTTAACAATTTAGAAAGAAAAGGAATAAATAATGAATAATAGTTAATTCTGCACAAACAAAACGAATAATACAAAATAAATAATAATAACAATAAGAAAGACATAAAATACAATATAAAAAAAGTCTCGTTGTCGTGGCTCGTAATTTGGTTGATTGGTGTGGTTCCCAACAAACTACGAGTCAGCCAAACAGAATAGATGACATGATTACAGCAGAGCTGCACTGTACTGCAAGTAATTTAGCTAATTCTAACTGCAGCGCTACAGCGCTTTAGGCTACATCAAACCGCTGGCGATTGACGATAAGAGAGAACTGGCAACTAGAAATGAGTAGACATATTATTCTAGTAAAGAATCACATCAACAAATGGCAAAAATCGTCACTCACTGGAGAGACACACCTGTGAGGGAACAGCGCCATCAAGAGGGAGCAAGGCGATGGTTGTGTGGCGAAAGTTCGCATAAGATCGATCAAAGTTTGGATGAGAAAAGGGGCAGCCTTTACCAGCTGTTGTTGGACACAATGTAGGCTAACAAAAAAAAAAAAACTAAATAGTGTAAAAGTTGTGTATGTGTGCCGGGTACGATGCGCCAAATGTTGTTAACCATCTAAAGCACAAGATTAAAAAAAGGAATAAAAAAAGGACGATTTCAATTTAGATGTTCATATAGGTATATTTTTTGTATAGGTGTATTCTGGAATAATTCCATTTTAATACAGACTAATTTGCAAAACTAATCTGCAGTTTGTAATGGATAAGGTGTTCCCCAAGGGTGGACGCATATCAATTGTTTTACTTTTACTTGGGAACCACCCAAGTTCGAGTTAGTTTCGATAAAATGAAAACATCATCAATATATATTAAGTAATTTATATTGGTACGATGTTTTGATAATGCTCTTTCACTGATGTTCTGAGGGGTACAACACAACAAAGTCGTTAAAAATATAAACACACTAAAAATGAGAAATTATTTTGAGTTTGGAAGTCAGTGGATTTTTTTGAAAAAACGTTTAAGACGTTCAATAAGTGCTGACTCTCAGCTTAGATTGAATTATTTTTTATTTTGTACAGTGAGTGCGCGACATAGGGGTTGCAACCCGGCTTAATTTTTTGACCGGATGGATCAAATCAGGGTGATTTTCACTTTTTAGGACAAAATAAGTAAGTCAATCAACTGTCACTGCACTTTTATATAAAACACACCATACCATCGGCTGCCGGCAGAAGTGACTACCAGACAAAGTCTTGCCGCCAAGCGATTCGTCGTGATCCGACATGATGTCTGATGAAACCGTACGGAGGACGGGGCTGAGCAGTTGTGTTGTCATGTGTGCCGTTTACGATGCGCCTAATGTTGTTATGTCGTAGGTACTATTGTCGGGAGTTTGCTCGTGGAGGATCTCCAGATCAATCTCCCTCTGGCTATCGTTGGTCGCGTTGTTCGGTTTAACATTGCATCACCGAACTGTCGTCTTCCTTCGTATTTATTCAGTTTTTTTAAGGGAATAGGCTCTTAATAAACTAGCGCGCTTTACCATCAACGATTGCATCACTGCTTCCAATCAGGCGGGATCGCGGTCAAAAACTAGTTTATAATTTAAGTATAAAAGAAAAATAAATCTAACACATAGACAACAAGAAGACAATTAAACATTTGCAGTGTAGGTAATAATATAACGTAACGAATAGCTCTCTAGATTTCACTTTCATAGATCATCATCATCATCCTCATCATCATCATCATCAAACTTTTTATCGTCCCACTGCTGGGCACAGGTCTCCTTTCATACAGAGAAGGATTGAGCGTAATCACCACGCTTGCTCACTGCGGGTTGGCGATTTCATACTTAAAGTCCAGGTTTCCTCAAGATGTTTTCTTTCACCTTCAGTCATTGGTGTTCAAGATATACTTAGAAAGTACATATAACTTTAGAAAAGTTACATTGGTACTTGCCTGATTTGGAATCGAACCCGCGCACTCATACTTGAGAGGCTGGTGTTTTAACCACTAGGCCACCACGACTTTCATAGATAGGTAGTTCAATTTAAAAGTAACAATATTAATTAATATTGTTACTTCATTTGTTGCTTAATTATATCTATTAGATATTATAGTTACTTGATAATTATCAAGTAACTATAATATCTAATAGGTATAATTAACTTTACGTAGTTAACTGAAATGAGATCAAACTTAGAGTATTGGAGAAAGCAAACAAAGAAATCTTATAGGTATTTAAGACAGATACCATAATAATTTGATGTATCTCATGTAACAGCTAAGTATATTATCATGTCACAAACTGTTAAAACCGGATCCGATTTTTGGATCCGGTTTAATGGTACCGGATCCGGTAACCGTTAATGATGCCGGATCCGTCGGATTACCGGATCCGTTTTACCGTATTGCAATCTCTAGCGCCACAACGTCCAGCGATTATACGCTAGTAAAATAAAATATTAAATTTCTTTAATAGATGTTTAACTTTATCGCATTAAGGTTCAAATTTGATTGGGAAAATTTGACAGTTTCGAGTAGCTTGACCTGCCCGTGTCTAGGTCTAAACTAATGGTTATCTTTTCTCCTTATTTTAATGACATAGAAAAAAATAACATTCACGGAACTTTTAATTTGTGAACAGGGGAATCCGTGCCTATATTGTTTTTATATACAACAATATGTTAAGAAAACCCTGTCCGACCCGTAAGGATAATAAAGGTTAGGTAAACACATGACCAAATCACATATGAAATTTTACATAATCATCGTAACAATACTAGTGAATTTTGAAATAATCTTTTTTTCCCGCGAATTAATTCCAACTTCCCCAAAATTTGGTAATTTTTAAAAAGTGACAACAACATTTATGACGGAGCGAATAGCGATGCGACCACATGCCGCGTGCCCTGCCCCCCGTCACCCGCGGATGTATGCCTAACGTGTTGTCTACCGCACATGCATTAAGTTACCTCGCTATTTCGAAATAATATTTATTTTTTTAGGGGGATTTTTTTTTTAAGTTTAGGCCGGCTTTGTAGGCATTATTAGAATCAGTTATCGATACCTAACAATACCTTCACGGATCGGACAGGGTTTTCTTTACATATTGTATATTCTTTATCGAGAAAATCATGAATACAGCCGTTTCTTCGGTGACAGTGGCACCGATGCCTTACAGGGGAATACAGCGCTGTTGCCACGATGACAATTACTAGAGGCGCTAATTGTGATTGTTCTGTCTGGGTTCTCCGCACTACTATACTAGCTTAATAGTTTCCGTTCGTTTGTTGAATTGATTTGTTTGTTTGTTTCATGTTCATTCATTTACAGCCCGAAATAAATCATTTAAATTTAATACGTTACATTCTTCGAGTCACAGTTTCGTCTCAGCGATCAACACATGTCGAAAACTTGTGGCTCTGGCTGTTGATAGTATGTCATGATCACTCTAAAGTCTCGCTGATGGTGGCGTGGTGTGTTCGATCATTAAGTTCCCTTTTTTTTTGTTTGGTATGGGAAATCTTCAAATGACCTCTCCCGCTCTGGGCGAAGCAGAAGGCCGTGTCAGACTGTTACTGACAAAAAACCGGATTCGTTCACTTGCCTGTCAGGCCAGGGCCACCATGGCCTAGGATCCAGGAGGCATCGGTCTTTGTGGACCCCGTCACGATGTGCTGACAACTCTTTGAGGCGGCCTCGGGCCTGATCCTTACCGGCTGGCGAGCTGCCCCCTGCTCATCGCCCTCATTAAGTTCTCTTCAAAATGGTTGAGCTAAATGGTGATTATCCATGCATCAAGTTCATGAACGGCTGTCAGTGGGGAAGGGTCATCTATTAGCTGCCACGTCTCTCAAACGAACGCTTTTGACGTACATCATTCATCATTCATGTTGAATTTATCCATGTGAGAACGATCAAATATTTTGTAACAATTTTATGATTTCAAAAGATTGCCTGTGGAGTTCTCCTGGTGGTAGGCAACAACATCAGCCGCCGGCATAAGTTACCACCTACCAGACAAAGTCTTGCCGCCAAGCGATTCGTCGTGTTCCGGCATGATGTCTGGTGAAGCCGTACGGAAGACGGGTCTGAGCAGTTGGGTTGCGATGTGACCGGGTACGATGTGCCTAATGTTATTGTGTCGGGAGTTTGGTCGTGGAGGGTCTCCAGATCATCCTCTGGCGCAGCATCGTTGGTCGTGTTGTTGGGTTAAACATTGCATCACCTCGCTCAACTGCCGTCTTCCTTCCTATTCACTCAGTTTTTTTTGAGTGAATAGGCTTAATAAGCTAGTGCGCTTTACCATCAACGATTGCATCACTGCTTACCATCAGGCGGGATTGCAGTCAAGCACTAGTTTATAATTAATAAAAAAAAAAAGGAGTTTATTGCAGATTCTTCTTCATACAATCCTACGCTTTGAAATGGGTTACTAGCTTCATCTTACCGACTTTTTGAGAATTTAAAATTTATAAATCAATGGTATATAACTCGCGCGAGTTAACCGCGTTCCTCGCTGGAATGCGACCCCTCTTCCGCTTCCCCGCGCGGCGCCCCGCATTCGCCGTAACCGATGAGTAGCGATAGCATCTTTGTTTTTTAGCATTCTTTTTTTTTTCTACGTTTTACAGTTTAAATCTCCTGTTGTTATTACTGTTTCTGTGGAGTTTTTGCTTTGTTAAGTTTTTTTTTATTAAGTTTGTTTTTGTTTTTTACATTTTCGACGTATTAGTGAAGCCTGTTGGATGCACCAACATTACATTTCAGTCCATATGTAACAATTTAATTGCAAAACGTCATGAGTAAAATGATCTAGTATGACGCTTTATCATCAAAACGACTTTTCATTTTCAAGCTGTGTGTAAATAGTACTTGTGACTATAGTGGTTTATTACACCAAATACTTTCCCTTGTGACAAGTGGACGTCACACCTGTAATTGGTTTATCTGAAAATTAAAGTTTTGATTTTGATTGATTTTATGTAAAATATAAGGAATTTAGAGCGTCTGTGACAGATTGAAATCACACCCCTAATTTATTAATATTTGAAGCATTCGAATCTATTGCTTCATATGTTCGTGTACGTGTCTGCTCGAAAACGTAAATACTGCAATGTATGTTGTTGAACTGTCAACATGAAACCCATTGCTACTGATAATGTGTTAGAATTACCCGCTGACTGTGAATTCTTAAACTTACGAATATTGCTCAGCTGTTTTATATTTTATTAAACCAAATACTGATTCTATACAACAAATCAACAACTCACCCTATCCACATCTCAGTGCCATGGAGGCTGAAGAGCAGAAAATGTCAGCCGAAAATGCCTCGGGTGTGTGGTCTAATTTTTTTAAATTTATAAACCTGCGCTTGACCGCAATTCCGCCTGATGGTAAGCAGTGATGCGATCGTTCATGGAAAAGCGCGCTAGTTTATTAACAGCCTATTCAGTCTAGCCTTGAAGACACTCAAATTGTAGTGTGACGGAAACACCGCCGTCGGCAAATTGTTCCAGTCCCTCGATGTTCGCGGTATAAAAGAAGAAGCGAAACGCTTCGTCCGGATCGTAGTGGTGTCAACAACGTGAGGGTGGAAAATCGTAGTACTACGGGTCGTCCGATGGTGGAACGGAGATGGGGGAATTAAATCATGCAATTCTGTTGCACACTCGCCAGAATGCATCCTATAGAAGACCGAAAGGCTGGCTACTCTACGCCTGTGCTCCAGACAAAAAAAAAAACAATTGAAATTCTTATACAATATGTAAAGAAAACCCTGTCCGATCCGTGAAGGTATTGTTAGGTATCGATAACTGATTCTAATAATGCTCACAAAGACAGGCAAAACTTAAAAAAAAATCCCCCTAAAAAAATAAATATTATTTCGCAAAAAGAGGTAACTTAATACATGTGCTGTATGCAACCCCTTCCGCGGGCGGCGGCGGGGGGCAGGGCACGCGGCACCTGTGACGTGGTCGCGTCGCTATTCGCTTATAATAATATCGGTGTTGTCACTTTTTTTAAAATTACCAGATTTCGGGGAAATTGGAATTAATTCCCGGGAAAAAAGGATTATTTCAAAATTCATTAGTATTGTTACTATGATGATTATGTAAAATTTTATATTATATTTGGTCAAGTGTTTACCTAACCTTTATTATCCTTACGGGTCGGACAGGGTTTTCTTTACATATTGTATAATTTCTTTTCACATATTGAAGGTTATAAATAATAATAGACCCTGAATTTGTTTCCCCAATACGAAATGTGTAACTAATATCGAAGTGAAACATTCGTAAATTACACAAGGGCGCCTTCACAGCAACATAAGGGGTTTCGAACAAAATCCTCTTACGAAAATAAACCGTCAAGCTCCTCAAAGGCAGCCAATTTCACCCTTATTTCCATTAAATAAGATGTTGAGCGGAACCCTTTGCGAACAATTACTACCGAGAATTAGGGTTCCATCGTTGCTTTTTTACCGAATTACTGTTGGAATTCTGTTGAGTTAATTGTTTTTGGAACTGTTGCTTGCTACATGGTCTTGATTGAACGATAATGTAGTTTGTAATGTTCAATGGATGTGGTGTTAAGCTTGGTTCTATGAATTTTAAAAGGGTTTTATTAAATCACGAGGGGTCGTTTTTAAATTTTTTAATGACGATTGATTATATTATTGTTCTAACTTGAGCAACCGGCAGAAAGTTTGTCATGCTCCCTTAGAAGTAGTGGCATCTAATGTAGTAGTGAAATGGGTGCTGCTTGTGGGGCCGCATCGATCTGACCTGATCATGATTTTTATTTTTTATTTTTAACCCTTATCATAAGTCCCTTGCTGCCTTCTCCCAGCGAAGCCCTATGTCGAGGTCCGTACAGGGTGTACCCATACGTTTTTTAAACCATTTCTGGAGGTCTTTTATAGGGGAATCCACATACAAACCCGGTGAGGCAGACGACAATCATATACGAGTAGGTTGAACTGCGAGATGACTTAAAAAAAGGGAAGTTGTTCTTTTGGCCTAGCCATAGGCAGAAGAGGCGAGTTTATTTATTTATATTCAACTAGCTCGCGACTCCGTCCGCGTGTTGATATAAAATACGCGCCTGTTAAAAGAATGGGAGCAATATGTACGTCCGCGTTTGCCCCCGACTTCGCAAGATTTTTTGTTACTGCTCTGCTCCTATTGGTCATAGCGGAATATTATATAGCCTATGTCCTTTCTCAGGTTCTAGACTATCTGTGCACCAAATTTCATTACAATCGGTACAGTAGTGTTGGCGTGAAAGCCGGGTAGACAGACAGACAGACAGACAGAGATACTTTCGCATTTATAATATAAGGAATGGATAACACATAACAATCGAATCAACAATATTTGCAACAGTATTTCTAACAACTACGTTGGTAAACTAAACCTACATACTTATCGAATCCAGACTACTAGCGAATCCAGAGAAAAGTTGTTTGTTTGCAGCTTTTCCCATATAAGAAGTCTGCTCTTGATACACCTACTCGTAATGTTGTGCTGGCGTGCCAGAGAGATTCATCCAATTGGCATCGTAGTGTAGAAGCTTTAGCAAATATCCCTGAAGCGCTACAGATGCAGAACAGTCCTGTAATCACCCGTAACGAATTATTAAACTGAACGCCAAGCGCTGTACGATTTTTAAATATATTATTCACAGTTTGCATGTGTAAAATGAGATACAATACTATAACTAAAAGGTATTTCAACAAGAACTTTGTTTTTCAGTTGGGGCAGCACCAAGAACGTGCCGACGGAGTTATCGTATATTCGTAGTAGGTCCCAACAATTGTTGAAATGAATGCATTAAAATAATTTAAATTGACTATTAAAATTGTCTTACGTAATCCTCGTTTTGGGACCGCATGGCCGTGGTCTGGAGGCGTGATCGGACCGTTTTTCAATGGATCACTCTTTCGCGAAGTCTTGACCAATAAATTTTGCCAGCCTATTACTGATGACATTAATATTACTGAAATGTGGTTTAAACAGGACGGTGCCATATTTCACACAGTCAAAAAAAACTATCAAGTTAAGCCTCCCGATTGCATAATTTTTCGGAATTCAGCTGTTAATTGACCAGTTAGATCGTATGATTCAACACTATTTTATTATTTGTGAAGCTATTTTAGCTGTATGTAGCCACCAGAATCAATTGTAGCATTAAAACTCAAAATCCGCGATGTCATTAACGAAATAAACCCTCCATTTTGTCAAAAATATAAAAATTTTTGGTTAAAGAACCAACACCTGTCAGCGTAGTTATGGTGGATATTTGCCAGATATCATTTTTCATTGATAATTGCCAAACTTTTCTCGTTGTAATACATTACAAATTTTATTCATTTTCTTACAAGTTCTTGTTGAAAAACTACGTGAAATCGAACGATCATATTATCTCTCACCGACAGCGCCCTTCTTTCTCTTTTAATATCATCATCGTTTATGTTTTTGGAAACCGTGTTTGCGTTAACAAGACCATTGAGGCATTCCACAGAGAGAGGGTGAAGCAGTTTTCGCAGTAAAATGCTATCTAAATATAAATGCCTGCCATCCTAAGGGAGTGCTAGGGGAAATGACGAAACGACGTAGAAGAGTAATAAAATCGAACGTGTGAACAGACTTGCGGTGATAGAACGTGGCAGGTGGATGTGGTTGTTATGCAATTTTAGAGCTTAATAACATTCTTTATGGTCGAGTCTCTTAAACAATAATTAGAAGTAACTTGGCACTTGTTGTGAGATTTCCGAATTAATTGCTGGTATTAGATTATTACAGTTCGATCTTCTTTTATGCCGTATATAATTATGATTACAAATTAGGTATATCAGTTTCGACCAGAATTCAAAGGCATAGACAGCTTTATCGTTGGCTTTGCAAAGGTCAACAATTGTATTCAACTAACATATAAAATATGTAAAGAAAACCCCGTCCGACCCATAAGGATAATAAAGGTTAGGTGAACACACACACACAATCAATACTAATGAATTTTGAAATAATATATTTTTTCCTTGAATTAATTCCAACTTCCCCAAAATTTGGTAATTTAAAAAAAAGTGACTTCGCCATTTTTTACGGTAGTATTATGAGCAAATAGCGATGCAATCGCGTGCCGCGTGCCCTGCCCCCCTTCGCCCGCGTATGTATTGCCTACCACACATGTATTAAGTTACCTCTTTTTGCGAAATAATATTTATTTTTATAGGGGGATTTTTTTAAGTTTAGCCCGGATTTGTAGGCATTGCTAGAATCAGTTATCAATGCGGATCAGATAATATCAGTTAAATATTTCCCAAATCGTTACCCACATTTCGTAAATCGTGTTTTAGTCTCAAGTTATAGCAGTACAAATCCAAACTCCAGACTGATACTGAGACTTTTACTTGATAAAAACCTTAAATGATATTTTACCCGACTTTGGAGTCGAACCTCATGTTCAGCAGTATCACTTGTGATCAAAGAGACGGTTGTTAAAATGATAAACATCCGTCATGTATTAAAAAAAAAAAAGCTAATCACGAAACGTTTTGCAAACTATCTAGTTACTCCAATACCTCTTTCAATAGAGCTCACTCGCCCGTCTAGTAAAATCCGGAACAATGGTTTTCCTTCTCAAAAGCAATAAAATAAATTCTGTAGGACAATCATCTAATTTCAATGAAAGCTTCTGTCGCAGTAAATCTTCCGCGTCTGTGTCTTTACCACTAGGAAGGTACATGCAGAAATCTTACACTTTTATCTCTCAGATATACGTCGATCTCAGATTTCGGCTGAGGCAGAAGTTACCACCCACATGACAAAGTTTTGCCGCTAAACGATTCGTCGTGTTCCGGCATGATGTCTGGTGAAGCCGTACGGAGGAGGGGTCTGAGCAGTTGTGTTGCGATATGTGTCGGGTGGTTGTTGTGTGGGGAGTTTGGTCGTGGAGGGTCTCCAGAACAATCTCCTTCTGGCGCAGCATCGTTGAATGTGTTAAAAGCAAAAAAAAAAAAAAAGAAAAAAAGAATCAAAGCATTTATTTATTTATTTATTTATATATTCTTTATTGTACACCAAACATCAAACAAAACAATCAACACAAAAAAAAAAAACATTTATTTCTAATAAACCAGTTACAGGCACTTTTGAATTGTCAGAAGGTCGGTCAGTCAATAAGATGAAGCTAGTCGCCCATTCCAAAGAGTAGTTACCTATGGAGAAGAACGGGCAAGAAACTCCATGGACACTCTTTTAAATTTTTAAGCTATTGTTGTTGGGTTTAACATTGCATCACCTCGCTCAATTGCTGTCTTCCTTCCTTTTCACTGATTTTCTTTTTTTTAGTGAATAGGCTCTTATTAAACCAGCACGCTTTACTATCAACAATTGCATCACTGTTTACCATCAGGCGGGATCACGGTCAAGTACTAGTTTACAATTATAATAAAAGGATAATGGCTCACCTTACATACTGCATCGCATGACTTGTCGCCTGGCTTGATGTTCTGAGGACAGAACCACTCAGACTGAGTATACCTGTCCAGTACACGTATTTATCGAAAATATTGCCTTTGCACAAGAAAGTCTAGTATTAAGCCCTCCTCAGCTACTATTTGAGATAGAAAGCAGGAAAAAATCATATGTTAATAACATAGCATTTAAAATGTTTGTCGTTCTGTTTTGTTATGACCCTTCTGTATCTCTCTGCACTGTGTCACAGTCACCACAGCTTTGTTTACTTCGTATCTTATTGTTATTTTGAAATATATTTGTGTTCCAAGCGAATAGGGGAACAGTGTACATAGATACATATCTTACTATCTTACCTGCGTTTGTGTACAATCTTCCAATCAGCGCTTTTATTATCTTTCCTTGTTGTTAATGTTTCCAATGTATTAAAAATAAAATAAGCTGTTCAATGCGTTATGAATGCCAAACACACCTTTTATTATCTAGGATTGTTTGGGAGTAGTGTCACGGTTGAACGGAATGTAAACAAGGTTTGTTAAATGCCTTATCTTATTCAGAATCTAATCAAGTAGAGTGTAAAAAAATGTCTACGGAATTTTTGTATCATTATCATTTCAGCCGACGTCCACTGATGAACACAGGCCTCCCCTAAGGATCTCCATGACGACCGGTCCTGCGCCTCCCGCATCCAGTGGTTTCAGGCCGTCAGTCCATCTTGTCGGGGAGCATATTCACGCTGTGTCTTCCGGTGCGTGGTCGCCACTCGAGAACCCGTCGGCCCCATCGGGCAATGTGCCCGGTTCTCTGCCACTTAAGTGTTGCAATTCTTCGGTCTAAGTCGGTTACTTTCGTTCTTCTGCAGATCTCCATATTTTTGATTTGATCACGCAGTGAAACCCAAGCATTTTGAATGAATTTTTGTAAATTGGGCAGGATGGAGTCCAGACAGTAAGATGATAATGTTAACTGATTTTTGGTTCCTACCTGTGATATGGTTATCAATATCGTTTAGTTGAAGCGTACAATTCAAAAAGAATACCTATTTAACTTTTATTTATTTTTTCATGTCGTCACATGGGTAGTGATTATATCCTTGCGGAACACCGAGTCCCTCGAGTCCTCCGAGCTATGCTCGGAGTTTCTCTGCGTGATCAAATCAGAAATGAGGAGATCCACAGAAGAACCACAGTCACCGACATAGCTCTGCGAGTCGCTAAACTTAAGTGGCAGTGGGCAGGGCACATTGCTCGTAGAACCGATGGCCGATGGGGCAGTAAGGTTCGGAAGTGGCGGCCACGTACTGGAAGATGCAGCGTAGGGAGGCCCCCAACAAGGTGGACCGATGACCTGGTGAAGGTCGCGGGAAGCCGATGGATGCGGGCAGCACAAGACCGGTCAACGTGGAAAGCCTTGGGGGAGGCCTTTGTCCAGCAGTGGGATATATGTGGGTATAGGCTGAAGAAGAAGAAGAAGAATACCGAGTCAGCAGGTCGTCGTTAACATTGATAACAAGAATCTCCGAGTATAACCAGAGATCTTTGTTTTCAAAAATAATATTATAATTCGGGTCAGTCTATTTACTGAAATTATCGACGGGAGGTCATGAAATGCTTGTAACAAAACCATAGCGAGATTCAGAAAAACGTACAACACCATCTATCGAACAAGGAGGTAAACTTTTTACTTTGAGTATTTATAATAAAATTATTATTTTATCTCGAACTTTTCATTGTTAACAAGTTCCGCGATTTTTTGCTAGTACCTAAAATAGCAATATTTAGATTTTACATAGGTACGGTCGATCTACTGAATACAAAAAAAGACGTGCGTTTGCATTGATGCAGAAGCAATACCGTATCACTACAGAATCGCTTTTGTCGCCCATTGTAAATGCGACAAATGGCCAAATGTAGCGATACAGACGCAAATCTGCATCGTTACATTTGGTGTAGTAGGTCGTTTTGTCGACTTTGTTTTCACACATTTTTCACGCACCTAGGGTTCCGCACAAATTAGTAGAAATATAACCAAACATTAATGACTTTCGCGATTTTTCTTTTATCTGAGCTATAAGATGTTGCTCCGTACCAAATTTTAAGATTCTGAGTTTACGGAAAGATTTTGATACCCTTGCGAATGTCGAAAATTTTCAGGATAAACAGCCGTATCTTGTGATTGCGTTGGCTTAGAATTTTGATTCCTCCACGATTGCAAGAGAAAAAGGGTTTTGACAGACAGACATAGATAACAAACTGATCCTAAGTATAAAGGTTCCTTTTTCCTTATGATATACGGAATCTAAAAAAGCATTCATTGTATATTATTTTAAAACCCGAGGCGGCTTATGTGAAAATTTCCACACAACGTTCTAAAAACCTTTAATTTCCGAGGATTAAAACGAAATTTTGTAAGCGGACGTAAGCTTGCAAAACATATTTTTAATCCTGTATGATTAGGTAACAAGTGTGGGTGTTTCAAAATGTATACCAAGCATATTTCACCCTGCTGTTTTATCTAAAATAATCTAAATAACGTAATGGTAAAGGTAATTTACCTTTAGGTAATACCCAGAAAACTTTCTTGTTAGATAAGTGATAACTAAGTAATAATAATCAATTAAACCTTTATTTATGGCCTAGTGGTTAAAACACCAGCCTCTCAAGTATGAGTATGCGGGATCGATTTCAGGTCAGACAAGTACCAATGTAACTTTTCTAAGTGATTAAGCTCAATCCTTCTCTGTATGAGAGGAGACCTGTGGCCAGCAGGGACGATAAAAAGGTTGGTGATGATGAAACCTTTATTTAGGCATATGTTATCGAGGCACCATCCACCAATCCAGTTGATTAGGAATCAAGTCCTGCATGGCTATTTGCTGTTTGTAGTACACGATGAAATCAGTTCCAATTAAAGGTAAAGGTTTTATGAGGGGGTCCACGAAGACCAATGCCTACCAGAGCCATCGGTTGTCCGTAGCCCCTGGCGTGCAGCCAATTGAAGCAACACAGATTGGTTTTATCCAATAAAAGTCTGACACGCCTTTCCATTCCACGGAAAAGGTCATTTGATGATTTCCCATCCTCAAAAAAGGGGTAAACCATATCACGATGTACTACAAGTACCCATCTGCAAAACCCTTTAAAAAATGTTAAAAATCAAAGTTATTTATTAAAATTAGGCTGAGAATTAGTACTTTTTGAACGCTAAAATTATTTAAGAGTGTCCGCCAAAACGCCAGTCTTTGACCACTTCCTAAAGCTTTCTCCGAGGGGAGTCGCAAAAAACTCCCCATCAGCACAGCTGTCTGTTCAGTTGGAAAAACTTGCTTTTATACAATAGGAAGCTTACAAAACAGTGAACATTGCGAAACGCATAAAGAAAGTTAGTTGGATTAAATTATTTGCCTTAATTCTATAATTCTACATAACTATAGCCACTAAGATCGGGGTCGTCCGAGCACTAATATTCCCCATGTTTCTCTACGCAGCTGAAACGTGGACGTTACGTGAATTGGAAAAGAAAAAGATAGACGCTCTAGAAATGTGGTGTTGGAGAAGAATGCTTGGGGATCATGGACCGAGTTTAGAACAAATGTTTCTATACTCCAAGAACTCGGTATCAAACAGCGTCTTTCAGAAATAGTACAGTCCTGTATACTCGGATTTTTCAGTCACGTATCAAGGCGCAATAGTGACTCTATAGAACGTTTGGTCGTCCAGGGCAGAGTGGAAGGGAACAGACCTCGTGGAAGGTCAGCGATGAGGTGGACCGACCAAATAAAGGCTGCAGTGGGGGGACCTGTTAATAAATGCTCCAGACTGTCGTCCAACAGGGATATATGGAGAGAGATCGTGCGGCGTGTAACATCAGCGTCTCGGATTCAGTCATAGTGACCACGACCGTTCTGTCAAGAGCGAAACGAAGAAGAAGAAGAATTCTATAAATAGAATGTACGGACTACAGCAGGTCAAGTTTTGGGTAAACTGTCAAATATTCCCAATTAACCTCGAGCCTTAATGCTATAGAGAAAACATTGTAAATGTAATAAAGAAATCTGACAGGTTCTACAATGATGATGACAATGATTGATATGCTGTCGTCTGTATGTACTACTAAAGAAAAAGAAAATAAAAATCTTAAAACTAATTTAATATCTCAATAAAAAAAAGCAAAGAAAGAAAGGACAACCTCTATCTGCGGTAAAAATGACGCAAAAAAATACAAACACAAAGAAATTAGAAATGGTTTTTTTTTTTATAATTATAAACTACCGCTTGACCGCAATCCCGTCTGATGGTAAGAAGTGATGCAATACAGAACATACGTTACATGCACGCAAAACCGCTGCCGTTATGCTGCGAGCATATAAAGTTTCCATTATTGTATGTAATAGGCTCAGGCATAAGGCGCAAACCGCTTACTTAATTTATAGAATGCTGGGCTATGACGTTACACACAAATGATAAACAACGGACGGTCGAAGTAAAATAAGGAAACAGTTAATTAATAACAATAACAAAACCGTGCCAAGCAAGACGAACAGCCATCGCGATTCAAACCCGTCCAGGAGCATACGCTAAGATCAGTTATTAGCCCTCTCACGATATTTAAGAGGGAACTCTAGTACCCAGGAATTTGGAAAATAGGTATTTGAAGATACTATTGCCGTCGCGCTGCTTCCAACCTCTCCCGGTAATGAGCGAAAAGGACAGTTGCAACTCGGGCTGATTTTACTTACAAAAACGTTGACCAAAAAACGTTTCGTATTCCGCTGTTTTCTTTTTCAAAACACGACAGATATCAATTATTTTTATATCAAAATTTAGAGGAAAAGTATACCTATGCTTCTATTATTTTATTTTTTGTCAAAAACTTATTACGTGTGTCTAATAGTCATCTGAACATCACGGTAAAAATGGGTTATTTTGCACGATTTTATTAATAACTAGCTTTCCGCCCGCGGCTTCGCCCGCGTGGAGTTCGGTTATATCGCGCTTTTTAGATTTCCCTCGGGAATATCAAATTTTTCCGGGATAAAATGTAGCCTATGTTCTTTCTCAGGGTCTAAAGAATGTCTGTGCCAAATTTCATCAAAATCGGATGAGAGGTTTAAGCGGGAAAGCGTAACAGACAGACAGACAGACAGATAGACAGACAGACAGACAGAGTTACTTTCGCATTTATAATATTAGTATGGATTAAGTTTCGGAAGAAATCAAATGATAGGGGCACATATAATCACGGTGTAAAATTGTAGGATAAAATAATTGCTCTAAAAGCATTATCCACGAAGAAAACAGCGGAATACGTTTGTATAGAGAAAGCATCACTAGAGTCCCCTCTTAATTCAAGGAGACAACCCGAGCCCCGACGTTACCGCAAGCAGTGACATCTAAGGGAGTTTTACGAACCGCTGGTTATGGTGTGTTGTTAGAACCCCTGGAAATTAGATAAAATTGTGGGGCGATTGACCTTGACCTCTTTACCCCTGGAAATGAGCAAATGTCGTTACAAGTTTATCGGAAAATACAGACGTTCGGGAAGCGGTTGAACCAGATAGGGCCCAAATTGATGCCAGTAATTAATTAGTCAATTGTGAAATAATGTGTATTGTCTTTGACTCTGGCTCTGATATCAGGACATTTATATAAATTTTCGTGTTTGAGTACGAGTCTTTTATTCTTTCTCTATTATACAACATTATTTTTTTTTATTCGAAACCCGAAACACGTGTCTCTACAAGAATCTATGTACGAAATTTCAAAAAAATATCATGAAAAACCACAAAGTTATGAGCTTGTTATCCTACTTGGTTGTCCCAACAAAAATTATGGACAACGCTCCGCTCGGGCGAGCGTTACGTTGACCTGTGGCGTCAGCTGTTGCGCGCCAAGTACCTACTATGATCTATCGCAAACTGAATTGAGCGCTCGGTAACCACACTGCAACAATTTCTAAATGTATTTGGGAAAAAATATAAAATGGTGTAAAAATTATTGGAATCGGTTCAGTTGCTTATTCTGAACAAAATATATTCCGTATAAAGAAAAAAATACGTTGTATTTTGTCTTTTTTTGTTATTATTATTATTAATTTGTGCGTTGTGATTGTGCGGAAAATACAATTCTGTTTTTAATCTTGTCTTAATATTCCATTAAAAACTGCAACAATGAAGCTACAAAAGTCGATGATAGTGGTTCAGAGAAAAAAACTGAAATTCAGCTTTATCCTCCTGAAGTAATCCTTTAATCTCCTTAGCGAAACCTCAGCCGTTTTTTGCAGAAAGAAACCAAGCAAAACGGAACAAAGCGACCAATACTGTTGATGTTAAAAATGCCATTTTTGAAATATGTTTTCGATCTAACCGCGGGCGTGTACATAAACCCTTTCTACGGTGTCACACTGATGTCGTCACGTAAAATATACAACCGACAGCGTTACACTGGAAATCTTGTAATACACGGCACGTTGATTGTGACAGCTTAGTCAGCACTTCTGGCAGATGTCATGCACATGTGACGTGAGCTGATTTGTTTATTTGAGCCTCGTCATGAGTTTTTGAAAGCTGTTGTAGGATGGAAAAAAATAAAGAATGGATTGATTTTGGTGTAGTAATATACAGTATGTTAACTAACAGAGGGCGTTCCCGTTAACCCGAAATAGTATAGCATACATACATGCTAAAAAAATATTTCCATTCGAAAACAAAATGTTTTTAAAATTTTTCCAATAAGAAAATATTCAATAAAAATTTTAAATTGACATGTAAAAGAAACACACTGTACACGCGAACTTGAAAGACGGCAAGGTCGCAATTTGTTTATGATACTACGCTACTATTTTGATTTAAAACAGGAGGTTTCAAATTTATTTCCAATTAGAATTTTTTTTTATTCGGATTTTTTTATGCTTATTTTTCTATGCTGATATTTTTATTTTAATCTATTAATGATATATATTAACGAGTTTAAGGGAACGCCCTCTGTTATTTAACATACTGTATAAAGTAGGCCCCCTACAAGGTGGACCGATGACCTGGCGAAGGTCGCGGGAAGCGGATGGATGCGGGCTGCACCAGACCGCTCATTGTGGAAAGCCTTGGGGAGGCCTTTGTCCAGCAGTGGACCTCTATAGGCTGAAGAAGAATATATAAAATAATAAATTCTTTATTTACAGTAACGATGAAAAGCGTTGTTGTAAGCCATATTTTCATCTAGTTGAATATATATTATATAGCAATTATTATACTGCAAGGTATGTTTATAAATGCGAAAGTAAGTTTGTTTGCTTGTTACGCTAAAACGGCTAAATGGGTTTGGATGAAACGTGGCGCACTGGTAGACCCGAGGCCATGGGTATGGATATACAATACTTTTTTCATTTGCCCGATTGCCTTGACGATAATCTGAATAGCGGGGTAATTGCGTAGCACACTCAGTACCAGTGGGTTTTATTTGACAGATGACATTGACTTTGATATCATTCAATGTATAGTCTATGTTGTTGAGCAGACACATTTAGCAAACGTGTACCCTTATTTTTTTTACCCGACTGCCTGGAGGGTTATGTTTTATAAATTAAAAACTAGTGTTGACCGCAATCCCGCCTGATGGTAAGCAGTGATGCAATCGTTGATGGTAAAGCGAGCTAGTTTATTAAGAGATTATTCACTCTAGCCTTGAAGACACTTAAATTGTAGTCCGCTGGAAACAACGCCGCTGGCAAGTTGTTCCAGTCCCTCGTATAAAATCCAGGTAATCCCCTGTATAAAAGACGAGGTGGAACGCTTCGTCCGGATCGTAGTGGTGTCAACAACGTAAGGGTGGAAACTCGCCGTACGACGGGTCGTCCGATGGTGGAACGGAGATGGGGGAATCAAATCATGCAATTCCCTCGCACACTCTCCAAAATACATGCTATAGAACACCACCAGACCGTTTTGAGCTAAATCTGGGTCGCCAATTAGCCTCTACGCACGCTTCTCCACTGTAAATTTCTCTACTTCAAAGTAGCCAGGTGGCATTTTGCAGCACCAGCCCAAATGTGGCTGAAGTACTCCCCACACGAACGGACCTGTGCTTTGTACATTAGAAGCTACCCCGGTGTGAAGTACCGCCGGATCAAAATTATTTATGTTGAGATTAATTGTGTGTTACTGTTGGAGGTTGGTAGAATGGTACTGGCCGTTAGGCATATAATCTGTCACATAGTGACTTGTCATATTCAAAATATGATGTAATATACAATATATAAAGAAAACCCTGTCCGATCCGTGAAGGTATTGTTAGGTATCGATAACTGATTCTACTAATGCATACAAAGCCGTGGTAAACTTAAAAAAAAAATCCCCTACAAAAATTAAATATTATTTCGCAAAAAGAGGTAACTTAAAACATGTGCGGTATGCCATACAGGCGCGGGCGCGGGTGAAGAGGGGCAGGGAACGCGGCACGCGGCCGCATCGCTATTCGCTCAGAATTATACTGTCAAAAATAATGTTGTCACTTTTTAAAAATTACCAAATTTTGGGGAAGTTGGAATTAATTCGCGGGAAAAAAAGATTATTTCAAAATTCACTAGTATTGTTACTATGATGATTATGTAAAATTTCATATTTTATTTGGTCATGTGTTTACCTAACCTTTATTATCCTTACGGGTCGGACAGGGTTTTCTTAACATATTGTATATAGTTCGTAATAAAAGTCTGAGACGAACAGATGTGTTTCTGTTATACAACATAACCAATCTAGATACCGGCATTAGGAACTGCGCGTGGACTCTGCACGAAGCTTTTTCCATTAGTTACATAATTAGAGTCTTAATTACAACGGTTATATCATAACAATCTTTTTTATAATGAGCAATGAAATATGAAGAATTGCTTGATGTGAAACTGAATCGTCTCCCGCGGGAAATATGCAGTTTAAATTAACTTGAAAACGGACTGGATAAAGTAATAAGTAATGCTGGGAGAGGGAGGGGACTGTAAAATATGGCTATAACCTTCATGCCTTGAGTTTGAGCGTTGACGGTTGACTGAAATGAATCAAAGCGAAAAACTAATTTACCGATCCAAGGAGTTGCAACTCTCGCCAACAGAATGATTTAAAAATGAAATAAAAGGTAGAAATGAATCTTTATCCCTTTGTAACTTGTTCGGTGGAATAAAACAAAAAAACCGGTCAAGTGCGAGTCGGACTCGCGCAAGAAGGGTTCCGTACCATTATCCCTAAAACCGGCAAAAAAATCATGTTTGTTGTATGGGAGCTCCCATTCAATATTTATTTTATTTAAATTTAATTATTTATTTTTAATTTTAATATATAACCAAATATTCTGTAAAAATTTGCAGCAAAAAACTACATAAAATCACGTTTGTTCCATGAGAGCCCCCCTTAAATATTTTTATTTTTTTACTTTAGTAATTCTTGTTCAACAGAACCACATAATCTCTAAAAAATTCATCTTCTAGTTATTAGGGTTCATGAGGTACAGCCTTCGTCGCTATCCGTCGCTATACTTCCGTCCGTCTGGTGACAGACGGACGGACAGACGGATAACGAAGTCTCATGAATAGGGTTCCATTCTACCTTTTAGGTACGGAACCCTGAAAACGGACATTCACTCGATTGAAGCCTGAAAAGCCGATCGAAGCCGCTCAGCTTTTCTCTATTTCTCTGGATCGTGGCACCAAAACTCTAACCTTGAGACCATATAATAGATAGGACTTTTCATATTTGACACCAAGGCTTCGGCTTAATTACACGAAAAAGAAAAAGTAATTGAGTTCTTATCTTAGAAAATGTCCAGTCACTGGTTGTAATTGGAACAGTGTCAAAAAAGACATGTTGCCAACCAACGCCGGAACTCATTTTGTTGGATACGAACTTCCAACAAAAAAACTACCAACGTAGATGCTAATATAAAAAGCTCTTTTAAAAGTGGCTTTGTATGAAACTAGGTACGTTCGGAGTTAACAGCACAATACTTTTATTCTCTGATGTTCCTGACAAATTGCAGCGGCTGTGCAAGTCTCCGCGTGCCTACAAATGTAACAGCGCGGTACTTTCAAGGGCAAACGTGTTTAACGATAACCTCACTGTCTGCAAAAAGGAAAAATGGATCCCCAAAGGATTGCACGTCGAGTGACGCGTGTGAATGCTGACTAGATGGAAACTGCTTAAGCGTGAATAGATGCCACGAGGGCCAACAACGAGACATGTACGAACATTTTCGGTTTTCTATTTTAGCACCAAAGACATTAAAATTATAGCATATAATAGCTATAAGTCGCCGATTCAAACCCAGACAGGTTCTTCACTTTGTGTACATAATTTCAAGGCCACAGATCTGAAATTCGATTGACACAGTGGCTGAGCAATCGACTGCTGCGCTGCGTGTCGCGGGTTCTGTAATTGTTCCGGGTCTGTTGTTCATGTATGTGACTATATATATTTGTAAACGCACCCACGGCACAGGAGAAATTACTAGTGAGGGGCAATGTTTTTTTTTAAATACGGAGAAAGATAATATAGTCAGGAAACCGGCTTTTCCTAGAAATATAAATTCGAAGACATGTGACATCTATCAACCCCCATTGGGCCCGGGTTGTCGCATATGCCCTTTATTCCCATAGTGGGAACAATGTAGGCTAATTATGCATTAACACCATAATGAGAATACTGACAGCTTAATATTAATAGTCAAATTGTGTCGTGACTAAAGTGTTGATTTTGAATTTGGATGGCTCTGAGAGCAGGTTAAACCAAAGAAAAGTATAATGGACTGTGTGTAAGCTAATGTTGCTAGGAAGGAGATCGCGACTTATAGAAGAGTATGGAAGAGTAGATCCATTCATAGTAATGGATCTAAAACAAAAGTAATGACAAATAGGGAAGAAACAGCTATAAAAGTGGATGATTTAGATATCGAATACGTGAGAACCTATGCATACCTAGGACAAAAGAGACCAAACAAACAAGAAATCGAAAGAAGAGTAGCTAATGCATAAAACAGATATTGGTCACTTAAGGAGGTATTCAAAAGCGACCACTGACAGCGAAGAAAAAAGTGTTCAACTCATGTGTCTTGCCATGCCTGACATATGGATGCCAAACCTGGGCACTGAGCAAAAAAACATCTTCTAAGACTGAGAACATGCCAGAGGGGTATGGAAAGAAGCATGATAGGCGTTACAAAAAGAGATCACATCAGATCAGAAGATATACGATCCATAACAAAGGTGGAAGACATAGTAAAGAAAGTAAGACAGTTGAAATGGAGATGGGCAGGACATATGACAAGAGATAGCAGAATAAAGTGAACCAAAATCATAACGGAGTAGCAACCACGTGATGGCAAAAAAGAGGCAGACAGGCAAAAAGATGGATGGATGATATAAAAAACTCGGAGAAGCTATCTGGTCAAGAAAAGCCAAAGACAGAGACGAGTGGAAAAAGCTGGAAGATGCCTATGTGTCACAGGACACATAAATTAGGTTAAGTACTTAATGTTAGTTCAGCAATAAAGGTTTATATACCGGGTTCGGCACTCGAAGTGTTACTAATTTTACGTTGCTATAGCAACTAAACTGTTTACAATATGGCGCCCATTTTTTCACATTCCTTAGTGTATGGTATTGTTAATAAACTAACAAAAGCCTACTATTTTTCGTCGTTGTTAAAAAAAGTTTTGCAGATGGAAGTCAAACGAAACAGTGTCATTGCTTTGTATTTGGCTGGAAAATCGCAGGCAGCCATCGTTAATGAGCTAGGACATTTACATTTGAACAAAATGTTTGTGTATCGGACCATCACGCTTTACAATGATACGAGTAGCATCAAAAAACGCCATGGAGGTGGACATCCAACAACAAGCAACATCATCAGCACAGTTAAATTGGCGAAAAGTCTTAATGTATCTACCCGGAGCATAGGGCGCATATTAAAAAATAAACTTCAAGTCTACTTCAGCCCTACAAATTACAAAAAGTCCAAGATCTGACACTTGCACAAAAGACAGTTCGTCTAGAAAGAGCTAAGAACTTAAAGCACTTGCACGTTGATAGCTTGCTTGAAAATTTGGTATTTTCCGATGAAGAATTTTTTACCGTTCAGCAATATGTGAACAAGCAAAATGATCGCGTATGGTTAAAGTGTAAATCAAATGACAATTCAGACCAACGAATTGCCTTGCGAAAGCAAGCACCAGCATCTGTGATGGTTTGGGCGGCGGTAACTGCCATGGGACGCTCACCTCTCGTTTTCATTGACCAGGGTGTAAAGATAAACCAGCAGATCTACCGTAAAAAGATTTTAAACGATGCTTTGTTACCTTGGGCACGTAAGCAATTTGGTAGAAATCATTGGACCTTTCAACAAGACTCGGCACCATCTCACAAAGCTCGTGAAACCCAAATTTTTTTACAAGAAAATGTTCCGAGCTTCATTTCTTCGCAACAATGGCCACCATATTCCCCGGACTTAAACCCAATGGATTTTTCCATATGGTCAATTCTAGAAGCCAAAGTGTCAACAAAAAAATATGAGACGGTCGACGCCTTAAAGATTGCGCTTCGCCGAGAATGGAACAAAATACCAGCAGACCACATTCGTGCAGCGTGTGAAGCCTTCTCGGTCAGACTCGATGCTGTTATCCGCGCTAAAGGTGGCCATATCGAACAATAGCTTCTTTTTTCAATTATTGTTTATGTCTTTTTTCGATACTGAAGTTTTTAAATAAATATGCTCATGTTTAACAGAATTACAGTATTTTGAATTGGTAACACTTCGAGTGCCGACCCCTGTATATATGAAAGAGTAGAAAACATGTTCCGCCTAATCCAAATAAATTGGAATAAGGGCATGAGATTGATGACAGTACTTTGTCAAGTTGTGAATTTTCCTGTCGTGTGAAGAGAGAAACTTAAGCCTTTTTACATGACACTATAAAAATAATGTAGGTGAATGTGCTAAGTTTACGCTGCCACGTCACACAAGATCACACGAGATAGGCACGTTCCCGGTAACTAATATTAATCTCTAGCACGCTGCCGAGAATTTATCTCAAAAATCTAGCTCATATTACCGCTTCATTGATTTTGCTGAAGTAAGCGTCTTGCTTGTAGAACCGATGCCCGATGGGGCAGTAAGGTTCTGGAGTGGCGGCTACGTACCGGAAGACGCAGCGTAGGGAGGCCCCCAAAAAGGTGGACCGATGACCTGGTGATGGCCGCGGGAAGGCGATGGATGCGGGCAGCACAAGACCGGTCATCGTGGAAAGCCTTGGGCGAGGCCTTTGTCCAGCAGTGGACCTCTATAGGCTGAAGAAGAAGAAGAAGAAGTGTGTCTGATGTAGGTTCAATGCTTCTACATGTAAACTTGGATTTCATTAGAGACCGTTTTCTTGGCCAGTGTGCATAGGTTCTTTCTCTTTTAAGTGCTTTATTAAGCTAAATAAAAAAGGTTTGATTTTGTTGTATGCTCGTGTGTTAGTACACCTAGCCATGGAATAGTACAGTTTATTGGCTGTATGTAAGTATAGTCCAGTGAATACGCTTTCAACTGAATTCCTTAACTTTGACTGTAACATTATGCTTTGACTATAACTACGCATTTGACATTATTTATTTAATATATATTTTTTTAAATGTTCTTGTAATCATATCTGACATTAGTTTATATATCTATTGACACACTTATGTATAATTGATTGACTTGTTATGTTTGTCTGTGATGTTTTATTTATATGCCAATTCGACATTTTTCATTTTTATAGCCGCATGTGGTATTTCTATTTTAATTTTATATGCAATGTTCAACACAATGTAAATTGTTATGAATAAATAAATGATGATGAAATGAGTCGTCAGTGTTGAATGGATCGCTATAGAAATTTGTTGACCTACTTGTTTTTTATACCGTTTTGGAACTGTGTCATCTACAGCCTTACTTACGATTATACGCTAAAATGACTGAACTTATTACTATTTTGTTATCAGGATACTGCTTTTCCCATGGGATCGACATTTGGGGTTCAGCTAGTAGTAGTTTATGTCTTATCTTTCAAGTTGATATTATTTCCAACTTTATTTCAATGGTAATTAAGCTGATATTAGAGCGACTGGTACTCTTACAAATGTTTAAAGTTATATCGTAGAGTAAACTTTATTATGTAGTACCTAGTTATAGTTATTTTACTATAAACTTGTATGTGTTTATATTTTTGGTAAATAAGGCCTGATTATGATGGTATATATTAAAGAATTAGAGAACAGTGGTAGCATAGTGGTGTCGGCCGCGACTTACAAGTTGTAGGTCGAAGGCTCGAACCCCATCAGGCGCTTTACTTCGTGTAAATTATTTCACCAACCCTGCTCTCAAAACGGTGAGGGAAAATATCGTGAGGAAACCGACATGTCCTAGAGACAAAAAAATCGAAGACATTAACATCGACCAACCCGCACTGGGCCAGCAGCTGGTGAATAGGCTATTTGACAGATTTATAATTTTTATCTTGAATTACTTGGTTGCGGTTAAGAAGTTCACCGAAAGTATTGATTTTAATTTTAAATACGTAGGAATTCCTATTTCGTAAGAAATATGCAAATAAAAATTCAAAATTCAAATAAGCCGCGAAAACGATATATATTATAGCAATATGGCGTCGCGCTTTAGTGACGTCACAAGCGGTTTTCGGTTCTCAGTGGTGTTTGTTTTTATTTATTATTTGTTGTTGTTATCTAATAAAATGGTTTACAACTGGTGTGCTGTACTGGGTTGTACAAAGAAATCGATTAAAACCCCCCGAAAAACAGTTTATATGTTTGCCGAAAATAAGCGTTGATGCGCGTATGACGTCATAGCGACATTAGCCAATCCGGATCATTTCACAATGTGTGGCGCGATATACAAAAAGCCAATCATATTTTTGTGTTTTGGATATATTAATTGTTATTATTTTTTATTAAAACTCATGTAAATGACATAAAGAACCCTCATTTTATGCAACTAAAGCAAAAAATCACAAAAAATTGAATACTGTCAAATAGCCTATTGCGGCCTACTTCCTCATCGAGAGGGGGCCTGTGTCGCAACGGTGAGAACAATATAGGCTGATTTATGTATATTGAAGAAATGAATGCGTGCTTCGTTGGTCCTGCGATCACAAGCTTAACGGCTGAGAGTTGTGCCCTAGGTTTGGTCCTCGGTTAGAACATTTTTAGCGGTTTTTCTATTTGGAAACCCTCAGTAGCTATCCGGAGACGGTTTGTGTTCGGTTAATGGGGATAAACGCGGCCCCTATTTGCAGAAGACTTAGTAAATCGTTGGGGACATGTCATGTACTTTACACATTTTGTCTCTTTTAGGATTACCGTGACTTATGTGGTTTTATATAGGTAATGTAATGGTAGTATTAAGGCTTAGCAAGTAAATACAACCATATAGCTACAATCCAACTCCTACCTATATATTATATATATACTAGTTGACCCGGCGAACTTTGTTCCGCCTTAAAGGAATATCATATCATCTTATTTTTTATTTTTTAAATTAGGTGAATTAGGGTAGCACAAAAGTGTAGGAGAAGTCGAAACAATGAAGCTCATCATCATCAACCTTTTTTATCGCCCCCTGCTGGGCATAGCTCTCCTCTCATAAGGAGAAGGATTGAGCGTAATCACCACACTTGCTCAATGCGGGTTGGCGATAAAAGTCCAGGTTTCCTTAAGATGTTTTCCTTCTTCACCTTGTAATTAATTCGGCTTGTAACATTTCATCATTAAATCACAATAATACATAGAAGAAATTTCGTTTTCTCTAATTTATGTTGGTGCAAGGTACCAGGGTAGCACAAAAGTGTAGGAGAAGTCGAAACAATGAAGCTCATCATCATCAACCTTTTTTATCGCCCCCTGCTGGGCATAGCTCTCCTCTCATAAGGAGAAGGATTGAGCGTAATCACCACGCTTGCTCAATGCGGGTTGGCAATAAAAGTCCAGGTTTCCTTAAGATGTTTTCCTTCTTCACCTTGTAATTAATTCGGCTTGTAACATTTCATCATTAAATAACAATAATACATAGAAGAAATTTCGTTTTCTCTAATTTATGTAGGTGCAAGGTACCAGGGTAGCACAAAACTGTTTGAGAAGTCGAAACAACGTTTCCGAGATCACATGCTTTTCAAGCAATCGGCGCCATCTGCCGGGCTGATTTGTGAATCAAAATCATCCAGGCCGCCACTCAAACGCAAAAAGGAAAATTTATTTTAAATCTGTCAAGCCGTTTAGGAGGAGTTCAATGACATACACACGTACAGCAGACTTATATATATAAAGATATTTACTTATTATAAACTAGTGCTTCACCGCAATCCTGCCTGATGCGTAAGCAGTGATGCAATCGTTGATGGTAAAGCGCACTATAATAAACTAGCGCGCCTTACCACCATTCACTGATGTAGCCTTGAAGACACTTAAATGGTAGTCAGACGGAAACATCACCGCTGGAAAATTGTTCCAGTTCTTCGATGTAGGCGGAATAAAATAAGAGGCGAAACTCTTCATCCGGATCGTTATGGTGTCATCAACGTAGCCATACGACGGATCGTCCGATCATAATTTTATGATCATTTTTTCCCGATATTTGCATGAACGTGTAAACGGTCATGCTGTTAAGTGCAATCACTTAACAGCATGACCGTTTGTAAATAGCAAGTGTGCAAGTGTCAAGTAACACTACTGTGTTACTTGACACTTGCACACTTGCTATTTATCAGCGTGTAAATTAGTCTTAATGCGGACGTATTCGCGGGCGCGGGGCGATCTCGCATAAGTCTTAATCAAAGGATACCAATATTAATGTACCAATTTTCTACATTATACAAAATATTTATTTACATAGGTAGGTATATTTTATTGTACGCAACAGGAATAGATAACAAAAAGTAAACCGAATACTACAAAACATACAATGGGCGGCCTTATCGCTTTCTCCGATCTCTTCCAGACAACCTTGGAATGGATAGTGAATTTCCTGAACATAAAATGGAACTGTCGTTGGTACAATTGGCAATATACGAAAATAGATACGATAAATATCATGATAATTAAAACAATCATACTAAATGTACAGTATGTTACTTTTGATACTCGATAATTATTTGTGTTTTGCGCTTGAATTATCATTTTTATTGTTTTTATTCATCATGCACAAAAGTCACGATAATTAAGAGGAAACTTTAGTGGTGCTTTCTCTATACAAACGGATTCCGCTACTGTTTTTTTCGTCGATAATGCTTTTCGGGCAATTTTTTTTCTACAATTTTATACCGTGATTTTATGTACGTGCCTATACTCATTGGATTTTTTTCCGAAACTTAAGTAATAAAAGAAATACGATACTTTAAAATTGCGAAGAATAACCCATTTTTATCGTGATGTTCAGAAGACTATTATATAAAAGTGATAAGTTTTTGACAAAAAAGAAAATCACAGAAGCATAGGTATACTTCTCCTCTAAATTTTTGTGTAAAACTAATTGAGATCTGTCGGATTTTGAAAAAGAAAGCAGCGGAATACGAAACGTCTTTTGTCAACGTCTATGTAGGTAAAATCAGCCTGAGCTGCAACTGCAACTCCTTTTCGCACTTTACCGGGAGAGGTTGGATGCAGTGCGACGGCAATAGTTTCTTCAAATACCTATTTTCCAAATTCCTGGGCACTAGAGTCCCCTATTAATATAGAAGACTTTTAACCTCTCATCTGTGGCGTGTAAAATATGACGTCGCATTTTATCAGCTTTAAATGTCAATTTGCTTTGAAAATTGGTTTGAATTACTCTTACCTAAAAAATAAATTCTTCATTGTTGAACCACGTGTCCTAATACTTTATTGTATTATTTTTATTGAAAGAATTACCTTAGACATATGAATATAAAAAAAAAACACATTGTATAAGCAAAGGTAAATTAAATGAATAATACAGATAATTAAATCTTTATCTTAATTTTACTAATATAAAAAGCTGAAGAGTTTGTTTGAACGCGCTAATTTCAGGAACTACTGGTCCGATCCGAATTTTTTTGTTTTTTGGATGTCCGATTAATCCAGAAAGGCTTTATGCTGTACATATAACATCGCGCTGCGACCAATAGGAGCGGAGCATAGTTATGCTCCGCTCCAACGACCAACCACGCGCATGAAGTCGCTGGCGGCCGCTAGTAAAATATAATGTTGTTATTAATGTATTAAAGTTTCCAGTTTCAATTGATGGAATTTCGAGTAAAAAATCAATTGTTACATACATGTCTACGTAAAATGTATGTAGGTACTGGATATAGTTGGGTAGCGTGACAGAGATAACTTAATAGTTCACAAAGTGCTCTCAGCACGCGCCGTGATTTTATCACTTTTATACTGCCCGTTAAGAGCGGAGATAACTCCTTCGTTATGCCTGGCCAAGTTATTTTCTATCCCTGCGTACAATTTAAGGCTTTTTAACATGAGTTAAGATTGAAAAATCGAGTCGCCAAAATTAAGTGGCAGTGGACGGGGCACACACGTCGTAGAACCGATGGCCAGTAGGGCAGTAAGGTAGGGGCAGTAAGGTTCTGAAGTGGCGGCCACGTACCGGAAGACGCAGCGTAGGGAGGCCCCCAACAAGGTGGACCGATGACCTGGTGAAGGTCGCGGAAGTCGAAGCCGACGGATGCGGGCAGCACAAGACTGGTCATCGTGGAGAGCCTTGGGGGAGGCCTTTGTCCAGCAGTGGACCTGTATAGGCTGAAGAAGATGATTGAAGCTACAGGTTTAGATATATTCTACTCATATTCCATGTCTTCTTCTTATTTTTCAGCCTATAGAGGCCCATTTCTAGACAAAGGTCTCCCTCAAGGCTTTCATGGGGGGCTTTCATGGCATCCCCATGCTTGGTTATCGTAGTAATTTGATATTCCGCAAGAGAAGCGTTGCTGCCCGTTTCCCTGGTGCCAGGTCCCTTAGTCGCCTCTTACGACACCCACGGGAGGAGATGGGATGGTACTATTCTAAGCTCGGCACCACACATATTAGATGTGTGTCTGACATTCTTACTATCCTTAAGTACTAACATTATAAATGTGAAATTAAGTTTGATTATTTGTTCCGCTGTCACGCCTAAACTACTGAATGGATTTGGATGAAATTTGGCACACAGATGGTTCATAATCAGGAATAACACAAAGGATACTTTTTACGGTGAAACCGCGAGGCGCACCTAGTACTTTATTATCACATCATCATCACCTCATCGTTAACCCTAGTCGGATCCAAAGCTTTTTCAGCTTTTGAGACTAGGGTCCGCTTTACCAGTCTACTGCTGATGTTGGCTAAACTTAGATATTTTCCGTGAAGCGAATGCCGTCTGATCTCTAAAAAGATTATTAATATGATTTTTTGTAAAAGAAGTATTGTTCTTTACATAACTACAGGTTGATCCAAAAGGATCAACCTGTAGTCATGTAAAGAACTGCAGCGCAGGGATCATTTGCCGGGGTCACGGACCATAACATTGCGTCAATGAAATTAAAATGAATAACGTAAACCCGTAGGCGAGTTGAAGGGAAAAGACAGATCCGTATTTCAGTGAACTACGCAGGGAGGTTTTAAAATGATGAATTTATTTAACTAAAATGCATCCCATAGAACACCGACAGGCTGATCCAAGATTGACAGCCGAGACCAACGGCTTAGTGCTTTCCAAGGCACGGAGATGCCTCGGTATTTAACAATCAAACCTGATACACCGACCAATCCTGGTAAGCGAACCTGATGCTGTTATTTAGCCAATATGTAAGTATACCTTAAAATATACAGCTAGTTGGTACGTGAAATCTATGCACATCCTCGAAATGGGGCCACATTTTTATTTTTTTTTAAATAATTATAAACTAGTGCTTGACTGCAATCCCGCCTGATGGTAAGCAGTTATGCAATCGTTGATGGTAAAGCGCACTAGTTATTAAGCCTATTCACTTAAAAAAACTAAGGAATAGGAAGGATGACGGCAGTTGAGTGAGGTGATGCAATGTTAAACCCAAGACTAACACGACCAAACGAAGCTGCGCTAGAGGGAGATTGATCTGGAGACTCTTCACGACCAAACTCCCGACACAACAACATTTGGCGCATCGTACCGTACACATCGCAACACAACTGCTTAGACCCGTCCTCCGTACGGCTTCACCAGATATCATGCCGGAACACGACGAATCGCTTGGCGGCAAGACTTTGTCTGGTGGGTTGTAACTTCTGCCGGCAGCCGATGTTATGGCCTACCACATAACAAAGTTGTGCCCACCGGGACGCGAATCGTGTTCAACTGTCAAACTGAATAAAAGCCGCGGGTGAAACCGTTTGGCGCAGCTAATATGAATATAGATGTTTACATCCGTTTTTGTCTCTGTACATACTCTGAACCTGTGTGGCTCCGATTGACCATGAATATAAATTAAATACACTTTGAAGATTTTGGGTAAAAAACCAACAAGTATGTAAGGTGTGGGGTTATTTTGGGTCGTTGAGGAACAGGTCAACGTTGGCACCCTTTTCCACCACAATGATTTTAAGGCCCTAACGTTTCCAAATGGGTAGCTTTGAAGTGACCCTGACATTATGTAATCTTAAATAACAAATGATTTAGTTGTAACATAAGTACTTTATGGTCCATGACATGGTCAGGGGAAAGGATCATTATCATCATCAACCTTTTTGATCGTCCCACTGCTGGGCACAGGTCTCCTCTCATACAGAGAAGGATTGAGCGTAATCACCACGCTTGCTCAATGCGGGTTGGCGATTTCAGACTTAAAGTCCAGGTTTCCTCAAGATGTTTTTCTTCACCTTTTAATCAGTCATTGGTATCCAAGATATACTTAGGAAGCACGTAAAACTTAGATAAGTTACAAAAGGGAAAGGATAAACGGAGCAAATTAATTACTTATTGGTACCCAAGGGAAGGGAAAAGAGGCAGACAGCGAAAAAGATGGGATGAGGATATCACGCAGGTGCCGGAGAAACATGGAGTAGTGTAGCCAGAGAGAGAACAGAATGTAGATTGAAGGAGGCCTTTGCCAACTGGCAAACAGACTTACATAATTTTTAGATGTATACAATACTATTATAAATGTTTTAGTATAAGAAACTTAAATGTAAATAAATATGTTGTCCGAATAAAAGGCTTTATTGTTATAAGTTGGATAACATTTATGGTATTTTTATAAATCTATCTTTATATATATAATTCTGCTGTACGTGTGTATGTCATTGAACTCCTCCTAAACGGCTTGACCGATTTTAATGAATTTTTCTGTATGCGTTTGAGTGGCGACCTGGATCGTTTAGATTCACAAATCAACCCGGCTGCTGGCGCTAATCGCTTGAAGAAGCATGTGATCTCGGAAACGGCCCTAACGATTTCGCTGAAAATTAATATGTGGTAGTTTTCGGGGACGAAAAATCGATCTAGCTCAGTCTTATGTCTGGGGAAGCGCATATTTTCGAGTTTTCTCTTTCGCAATATTTCACGCATAATATAGGCGCTAATTTCGCGCGGCTTGACATAGCGGCTGTAGCGTATTCGATATTGGTATGGTCTACTCGCGATGGCTGGTGTTCCTCGGTTCAAACCCGGTCAATCACAAGTATTTTTTTTTTTTTGTTTTTAGACAAGTTTATAGCTTTTTTTAATTTTTTTAGTTACTTTAAAATATAATTGTACATAAGAACTAAAAGGCGAAAAAATAAAAAAGATGTTTTTTTTATTTAACTAAATTTGTACTTATGAACTAAATGAGAAAAAAATAAATAGAAATAAATAATTATTTAAGATTTTTTATTTTACTTAAAGAGACAGAAACAAGAGCTCTAGGGGTAGAGAGATGTATGGTATCTTTGTTACAAATGTAGGTAGATGACAATGCTTTCCATGGGTTTCTTCTTTCCATCCTAAATCTGCTGTACATGTGTACGTCACTGAATTCCTCCTAGGCTGGTCCGATTTGAATGAAGTCTATGTATATAAATGAAAGTCGTGTTAGTTACTATATTTATAACTCAAGAACCGCTTAACCAGTATGGCTCAAAATTGGTAGGGAGGTAGATAAGAACTGGGAGAAGGACATATCACATAGGATACTTTTTATCCCGTTCCCGCAGTTCCTGTCGTTCCCGTGTGACTTGACTTAAGACATGGTTTAACAAAACGCAACTGACATGGAATAACAAAACAACTCAGTCAAAATATAAGTTAGCGGTTCATTTGTTAAAAATGGTACAAACACACTCCTACACTACTCAGCATATTAAAAAAAGTCTTACCGGTTGAATGTTGATGCATTTATTTAAAGCAAGGAATATAAATGCTCTCTGCCGGTTTATTTTTTTTAATAAAAGCCAAAGCAAACTTCAACTTCGAAATTTCTAATATTATATTGCTCTGCCATTTACCACTTCACTACATACTATAAAACAAAGTTACTTTCTCTTTCCCAATGTTCCTTTGTATGATTAAATCTTTAAAACTACGAAACAGATTTTGATGAGGTTTCTTTTAATAGATAGAGTAATTAAAAAGAAACGTTTATATGTATAATAACATCCATTAAATTGTGGAGAAACACTATCCCTCGCCCACATGTGGGAGTGATGAGAGGAGGCATAACTCTGTTGCCGCGAAAAATCGCAGTACAGCGGACAGAGCTCCGGCGGGGTCTCATGGCGACATGGAAAGTGTGATTGTCGCAATCCAGCACTGAGCACGCCGCAATAGCGGCGGTAAGTCCTCTCTTTGAGGAGTAGCTAGAGAGGCGCCACGGCGTCCTCACCTTCCGACTGACGTAGGTCCTCACCGGACACGGCTGTTTCGGGAGGTTCCTGTTCCGTATAAGGCGGGAGGAAACGCCAGGGTGACCACTGTGTGCATCGCCCTGAGGACACGGTGGAGCATAAGGTGGAGGTCTGCCCGGCTTGGATAGAGCACAGCCGTGTTCTCGTGGCGGCGATCGGCAGCGATCTCTCGCGTCCGACCCTGGTCCGGGCCATAGTCCGGAGCAAGAGTGCATGGCAAGCTTTCACCTCCTTCTGTGAAGCAGTGATGCTGGCAAAGGAGGAGGCGGAGCGGGTGAGGGAGCGGAAATTCCACTACACTCACGGCTCAAACCGCCGCAGGAAGCGCCCTGGTCGGGAGGCAACATCGGACTCCCAATCGCCGTAGGCGCGGGCTTGCGGGCGGCGAGGGATAGGCAACTCGCCTCCTTGTAAGAACCAGGCCCGGGTTGACGGCCCATTGTGTTTCACACGTGCCTCAAAGAGATGTCAGCACACCTTGACGGTGTCCACGAGGACTGGTCCACAGGGTTACGGGTTGATTAAAAAAGAAACCATGGCACTGGCCGTTGCACAGGCAAGTGAAGGAACACGGGTGGGTTTTAGTCAATAAAAGTCTGACACGCCCTTCCGCTCCGCCCAGAGCGGGAGAGGTCACTTGATGATTTCCCATCCACAACAAAAAAAAAACTGAAGAAGAGCAAGAAATTGCACTTGAAGGCGCAGCCTTAGTATGGCTCGACTTCGTTCTTCTCACTCACCAGAGCAAAGGGAGGCAGCCCGTGAAATGGCTCGGTTGGCAATGCGAAATCGTCGAGCAAACCTCAGAGATCAAGCGCTAGATAATTTACGAAACACAAGAAGAAATTCATCAAATACTGATTTGAATCGGGTAGCGTTTCAATACGCATATAATATAGCGCAATGGCGTTCGCATTGGGCCAATGGATGTTGTTTGCGAGTATTGTAGCACATTAAAGATTTCCGGAGAATCGCCAGGATTGTGCTCCCAAATAAATCCCAAAAAATTAAAAATTATCCTAATTTAAAAAGTAGTCAAAGGCAATATCCTTTAAGGCGGAACGAAGTTCTCCGGGTCAGCTAGTGCTAATATATAAAGCTTATGTGTTTATTTGCAGTCTAATCTCAGGAACTACAGGTCTGATTTCAAAAATACTTGCGTTGGATAGCCCATTAATCTAGCAAGGCTTTAAGCTATATAACATCACGCTGCGACCAATAGGAACGAAGTCGCTGGCATCCGCTAGTAATTAATACGACGACACGGTTGGTGCAGTGGTCGAGTGAAAAAGTATGGCTTACAGGTAATTGTTTCGAGTCTGGCTGTTTGTGTATGTGAGGTATGACAGACCAATCTCCCTCTGGCGCAGCATCGTTGGTCTTGTTGTTGGGTTTAACATTGCATCACCTCGCTCAACTGCCGTCTTCCTTTCTATTCACTCAGTTTTTTTAAAGTGAATAGACGCTTAACAAACTAGCGCGCTGTACAATAAAAAAAAACATTTATTACCACTGGTTTGAACATAACAACATAAAATATTAATCACTAAACTTATAACGACGCAAGTGTTTTAGATAAACTATGGCACCCTATTTAAGATTTAACTTGTGTTTAGGGTGCCAGAAAATACCAGGTGGGATTGCGGTCAAGCAATCGTTTATAATTATAGAAAAAAAACCATCCCCTATTTTCGCCGCTTAGGGATGTAATCTTTAAAATTCCTTCCTTGGTGGTTGCTGTATAAGGTATCTATGTGTATGAAAATTTTCAAGTCCACAGGTCTAACGGTTTGAGCAGTGCGTAGATATTTCTCACAGTCATTCAGCTTATTCTTTTATGTACAAATTATTTTATGTGTTGTAACAAATTGTCTAGAAGTGTGCCTTTTTGGTGTCTGTGGCACCGCCCCACAGACAACAGGCTATCTTCCATTTCGCGCTTCATGTATGTCAGCTGTGTGCTAATGATATTATAACTTAGTGTATATTATAACTTAAATGTATTGTATAAGAATATTTACTTACAAACCTTTTATCCACAGCATTTGCCCTCATCATCATCATCATCAGCCCCCACTCGTCCACTGCTGGACATAGGCCTCCTTCATGGCACGCTAACAAGCTCGGTCCTGAGGAGTGCTCCGCCAGCCACTACCGGACCACTAAGGGCGTCCTACGCTACGTTTGCCGAGACGCCCTACTACAAAATAAATCAAATGAGCAACTTTAATTAAAATGATATCGTTATCCACGACATATTATATACATGTGTCTCAGTAAACCAATTATTGTCCCTTAAATCTCAAGTGAGCTAAACCAATAAAAACCTCGTCGTTACAAAAGACATGTCATCGAACAGAACGAGCCGCCACTCCTGACTTTGACAAATTGCCGGCAAGTCATTCCTAATTCATACGTTATGGGGCACGAGCTGAGGTTGTTAGGGGCCTCCTTACTGGTGCCGAGTTAAGGCGTGCCTTACTCCGGATGTTTAATGTTGGATCATGACCTGAGATTGCGTTTTGGTGAATTTTGCATGTACTGCTTATTATAAGTTACGTGTTTATTTATGTTGGAGTAAGGGGAGTGGAAATTATTCCATTTATAGTGTTATGGAGGTTTATCTTACGAAATGACACGCGCTTTACTTGTGGTTTACAAGGGTGACACGCTGAGAACGTGCGCGTGCTTTGTCCATGACACGGGAAAAGGGGGAAGTGTATGCGTGTAGGTATTTGTTATTCATCATCATCATCATCATTTCAGCTGAAAGACATAGCCCTCCCCCAAGTATCTCCATGACGACCGGTCCTGCGCCTTCCGCATCCAGCGGTTTCCCGCGACCTTCACCAGATCGTCGGTCCACCTTGTCGGGGATCTACCCACGCTGCGGCATCGGTCATTGCCACTTAAGTGTTGCAATTCTTCAGATCTCCTCAATTCTGATTTGATCACGCTTTGAAACCCCAAGCATAGATAGCCCTCTCTATTGCCCTTTAAGTGACCTTGTGTTATTCACTTCAATTTTATTAATTCAAGTAACCCTGACTTATTCTGTTAGTAAAAAACTTATCCTATGTTGGCCAATTACATTTGTGTCTACGTCTTAAACAAAATTGTTGTACAATAAATACACAGACAGCGCTGTGAGAGGTTCACCGCGGCTGCATCATTCCATGGGAAAGATAGTCCTGCTTTAAATTACTGCTATGATGGTGTTGTTGCGTTTACCCATAAAGACGCTGTGGAATTATGTCAAGTCAAGTCAATTACGTAAGTCGTTTTTTTTTGTTGAATAGTAAATTTCTCTGTGGCGGCAACGTACCTACCACGGAAGATTTTAAACAAGATTCTAGTGGACTGCATTTAGAATAGCAATATATTAGAAATTATAAGTAATTATGTGATAGAATGATGCCTTCGGAGTATATCCCTCTGATTCTTCTTCAGCCTATAGATGTCCACTGCTGGATTTTTCCTCCCCCAAAGCTTTCCACGCTGACCGGTCTTGTGCTGCCCGCGTCCATCGGCTTCCCGCGACCTTCACCAGGTCATCGGTCCACCTTGTTGGGGGCCTCCCTACACTGCGTCTTCCAGTACGTGGCCGCCACTCCAGAACCTTACTGGCCCATCGGCTATCGGATTAAGGTGATGGTGTGTCGTGGTTCTCTGATTAAGGTGGTAAAACCGCCAAACCACTTACCTCCAACCTTCAGATGCGGAGTTCATAGACCACCAGACCAGATCACGAGAAGGTGCACATCGACACCATTCACTGGCAGACTCCTTAGCTTTATTAATTTTAAGGCCTAAGTCCCCCCGGGGGTTACTTTAATGTACTTCAAATTAATAACATTTTTTTGGCCGTCAAAAAGCCGAGGCCATGACTCGCTAGCTTGCCAGTTCGAAAGGAACTGTCTCGCCACGTTGTGCGGCGGTCAGCGGAAGGGCCCACACTACGATGGCCGCGTTCCGTTAACATTAAGTTATCGGCAGCATTCACCGCAGATAAACACAAAAATCAGAGGAGATATTCAAAATTCTCTGACTTTACAATATTTGACAATAATTTGTACACATTTTCTGTACCCTTCGGGTTCACCTGCATAGTCCTATATAGATCCCGTGGAAATGTGAGGGATAAAAGTATCATATGTGTTAATTCAAGTCATGGTCTGGATCTCATCCAAATCCGTTAAGCAGTTTTAGCGTTACTAACAAACATACAAGAAATCTTATTTTTTATGCCTTTCGATAGGGCTTCTCAGTCAAGTTGGGTCATGGTAGCAGACTAGGGATTAATTTTCTTCGTTTCAATAAGCGTCGAATCAGTTTGTTAATGGCTTTCAATAAAAGAAATTCCACGTCCGGCGCATCCTGGACAGAGGAGCTTGCTATTAATCTTGTTGACTGGCCGATCTGTTCAACTTGGTGCGACGTGAAATGTTCTCGAGCACCAAGCCAGTGGTTAGGTTAGGTTTTATAATATATTATATTTAAATGCTAATAAAATCTAATAGCGATAATTGTATGTATGTAAATGAATTAAATGTACCAATATCTACCAACACGAATTCAATAACTCATCATCTCACCGTTAATCCAGGTATAAATTTTCCCTACACGCTGAGTGGCATAATTTTGAACAGAACAGATTGCACGCGTGATCTTGGAGTACTTCTTGATAGTAAGTTACATTTTGACATCCATATTGACAATATTATTAATATAGCCTTTCAAATGTATGGATTTATAATGCGATCTTGTAAAGAATTCAAAAAGACTTCCACTTTCCTCTTTTTGTATAAAACTTTAGTCCGTTCTCAGTTAGAATACGCGGTGCCCATTTGGAGCCCATTTTACGGAAAGTACAAGCACAGACTAGAAATGGTACAGAAAAAATTTCTTCGCACTACACATTATAAGTGTTACCACACTAAGATTTCCTATGCGGATCTGATAAAACGGTACAAAATATTAAGCTTGGAGCACAGGCGTACACTGCTTATGGTTATGATGCTGTTTGGCATATGCAACAACAGGTTTAATTGTATGGAGCTTGTAAATAAAATATGTTATGTGGTACCTAGAATTGCTAGTAGGCGTGCAGTACGAGCAACCCGCCTGTTCTACACAGAGCAATGTAGAACAAATGCTGGGGAAAGGGCTCCTCTTCGCCGATTATTGGAAGTTTATAATTCACATTTTGCAAACTTAGATATTTTCGCTCTTAACCAGAACAAATTTAGAAAAGTGGCAATTAATTTACTTTCTGGTAATCCGTAACTGTTACTGCTTCTTCTTCTTTATTTGCTTCTTCTTCTTTATTCTGCTTCATTTGGTGTGACGTGATTGTGCCCGCAGACCATATCTGGACGGGGCACGCTATCTTGAATTGGTTTGTGTGATTTTTAGGGTTTAGTTTTAGTTTTATCATTCGTTACTTTCTGACTGTCCCCTTCTGTATGCGTCCGTTTCCTTATGTATGTAACAATCAATGTGATTCCGTGGACATTGGTGTGGGTTATATGTTTGTTTACTATGTATTATAGCCTACTATTAATATTGTAACATATAACTGTTTTTTGTCCCGAATAAATAAAATAAAATAAAAATAAAATCCCAGGTACATCTGAAGCTTTTTCAGCTTTTGGAGAATGGGGTCGACTTTACCAGTGTAAAGTGCTGATTTTGGCTAAATTTCGATATTTTCCGTGAAGCGACGGCCGTCTGACCTCTACAACCCGAAGGCGATATCGAAGCATTGCAATTAGACCAATTGTTAGACTTTAGAGGGCTTCAACAACCCGTAACGACTGCCATTAGATGTTCGTATGGCAACCAGGACCAACGGCTTAACGTGCTTTCCGAGGTGCGACCAGACCAATGCAAATATTCATGTTCATGCATACAAATATATCCACTGCGCGGGGATCGAAGTAGCGGTACGGACGTAGCAGGAAAGGTCATTTGATGATTTCCTATCTTAAAGATAAGGACTCTAAACACCAAAGCCGTAATAATAATAAAACTCCTACAATCTCTCGTTAAGAGTCCTTCTAGCAATTAATCGGGCTCCACCTACACTAGACCACAGTTACATCCACCACAATTTATCAGAGCAAGCAAAACTTCTACCTCCCTATAACCACGTGTTAGTTAAACGCAGCGCTATATTGTTAGATGTTCAGAACTAGGTCAACAGGCAGGGTTAGACTGAACGGTTCGCCGGTTAGACCAATTACACTGTTATATGTGGAGCGCGGCTAACGGTTTGTGGGGCAAATGTATTTTGTGTTGTATTAACACGGTCAATGAATTGTATGTTGTGGATGCAGTGCTCTCATGGAGCTTGGAACTTGGTTTATTTTTAGCCTGTTGACAGATTAATTAAAGAATTTATCGTGATGTAGCAAAATTCAGATCAGCACGATTCGATCAAGTATATAGTAAAACATTATTTCGAAACCATACTTTGATAAAATGTTTCATATTACCTTCAGCAAATTCTTGACATATTTATTTAGACATTTGAAAATAGTTTTCAACCAAATTGTTATGTAATAGAATATTTCGGTTGATTTAATAAAAAAATTGTATCAATCAATTTCAACAAAGGGCAATGGAAAGAGCTATGCTAGGAGTTTCTCTGCGTGATCGAATCAGAAATGAGGAGATCCGCAGAAGAACCAAAGTCACCGACATAGCTCTGCGAGTCGCTAAACTTAAGTGGCAGTGGGCAGGGCACATTGCTCGTAGAACCGATGGCCGATGGGGCAGCAAGGTTCTGGAGTGGCGGCCACGTACTGGAAGACGCAGCGTAGGGAGACCCCCAACAAGGTGGACCGATGACCTGGTGAAGGTCGCGGGAAGCCGATGGATGCGGGCAGCACAAGACCGGTCATTGTGGAAAGCCTTGGGGGAGGCCTTTGTCCAGCAGTGGACATCTATAGGCTGAGGAAGAATCAATTTCACCAGAAAGGAAAGGTTCACACAAAAAAGTAATTGTGCTAATATTAGTGCGAAGTTTAATAGATAATTGTTTTTTGTTCACAGATGTCCGCCGACAGACACTGAAGCTACAAAAATCCTCTTATCAAAAATGAACTGACAGTAAAAGAATAATAATGAACCCTTGATCGAATAAAAATGACGAACGTTAAATTAAAGCTCATGTTCTTCCTCTTAAATGCTTTACTAACAGCTGATATAGTCCACGCGAGACCATACTCCAATATGAACAGTAACACTACAGATATCGTCATCAAGTTTGGTAATAAAAATAACACATTTAATATACCTATTGATCCAAACTCTGATACTCTTATCGTGGCTCAAGAGACAGATGAAGAAATAAGAGAAACAGATAGAACATCTAAATCAGAACTAGAAGGCCTCATGAATGCTGAACAAGGCAGAGACGAGGATCTATCAAAGAAGGTCATGAAAGATCAGAACACAAACAGATTGGAGCAAAGAATGATGGAGATACCGAGCGGGGAGCCAGGTGCGGTCGAAAAACAAATGAACATATCAAGCAGTCTGCTGGATGACATCATTAATTCAGAAACAGACAGAGAGGATACTATAACAGACATTTTATTTAGACCAGAATCTGAATTCTCAGAGGACGTGCCAAAATTTGAATTTCTGATAGCTGCGAAAATAAATGAGAGTGAGCTTTCAAATAGGAATGTCAATGAGACGGAAAGAGATAGGAACAGTAGTGATGTACTGAAAAAGATTGATTATGTTGAGCTGGTAGAGGTGGCCAAGCCATCGAAGGAGAATAGAAGTGCGCTCATGATGAACATCACAGGACATGAAGTGGATAACGATTTGGCGCCCGACACGAGTGAGTATACGATGTGTTATTTTAATTATATGAAGAAAGTTTTAAATGTTTAGAACACGTGAAGAGAGGCCATTACAACACGTGTAGGAGGTCATGTAGAGTTGGATAGTTATATGAAAATGAATATTTTTGGTATTGTTAATAGTTTTCGGAAATAATCGCTCCCATAATAAAAACAAATCTGTCCCACCCAGTTATACTTACTTCTTAATCCATTGAACATTAAGTCTTTAAAATATGAGAAAAGTCAAAAAAATAGAACCTCAAAGATTTGTAGGAAAAATATTTTGAGCTTGATGGGTTGAATAGTTTTTAAAAATTTGAACAAAATAATTTCTGAACTAAGTTTGTAATTTAACCGTATATGCAGACATTTTTATTTTCTTAGTTTACATATTTCATTATCCTAAGCGTGTCTTCTTTCAAATGAAAAAGAATTATTAAAATCGGTGTAAAAATTCAACATACATAACCCGTCTAATTTGTATAGATTAGTAACCTATTTCCCGGGAGATAGCACTGTATTTTGCTACTTCGTACTGTTAAGATTTTCCCTGAGTTGTTGGAGTTGGGTTGGATATGAACTATTTAATAGTTGGAACCTATAACTCTTTCTATAGCTATCACCGTCTTTTTGGTCCCGTTTTTTGCATGTGTTTGGTGTCAGTCAGTTTAATTCGCACCAACCATTTTTATTTCTTGCCTTTTTAACCCACTTTTTGAACTTTCAGGAGTTTTCCATAAAAACTACAACTCTTTTAAATAGTTTAGTAGTCGTGGTGGCCTAGTGGTTAAAACACCAGCCTCTCAAGTAGTAGGGGTTCGATTCCAGGTCAGGCAAATACCAATGTAACTTTTATAAGTTATATGAACTTTCTAAATATATCTTGGACACCAATGACTGATTATAAGGTGAACTAAAACATCTTGAGGAAACCTGGACTTTAAGTCTGCACAACCCCCATTGAGCAAGCGTGGTGATTACGCTCAATCTTTCTCTGTATGAGAAGAGACCTGTGCCCAGCAGTGGGACAATAAACAGGTTGATTACGATGATGATGATAATGACAATAGTGGTCGGGGTGTTGTTAGGGTGATAATTCTTACCTATTTGCTTTCGGAAGGGGTGTTAGACAGAGGTGTATTGTGTCTCCATTGCTTTTTAATATCTAAGTGGAATACAATATCAGACGGGCATGTGAGAACTGGCACGGAGGTGTCTCTGTTGGTGGCATCAAGCTAATGATACCGCGCAGCTGGCAGCTGATGAATCAGAAATGACAGATCTCCTGAACAGGCTCACAAACCTCAGCCTGGAACATCTTGAGGAAACCTGGACTTTAAGTCTGAAATCGCCAACCCACATTGAGCAAGCGTGGTGATTACGCTCAATCCTTCTCTGTATGAGAGAAGACCTGTGCCCAGTAGTGGGACGATAAAAAAGGTTGATGATGATGATGATTGGCTCTTTTGTATTCTCAAGGAATTTGTTTGTCAGGAATATGTAGCTAGTTACCAACGTGCAAGAAACACCATAGATACTCTTTTAAATTGTATTGTTACAAGATATTAATGCAAATATAACACAACCGTGACTAATTATACGAATGAGGGTAGAAAGTATTCCATTGCCCGGTTTGCTTTGTCCCGGGTTCCTTTTTTGACAAATTAGCAGGGCTTTTTCAAAATTTATCTCACTCGCTCGTTGCTCAGCGTGAATTTGTATTCAGTCCCTAAGGGACCAGGACAGCACTGAAGCGTATGGTGTGTGTTAGTAGCGGGTGCGAACGTAAAGTATTCTAACTTTACGTTCGGGAAAAGTATGGTAATGGAAAAAAAGACAGAAGATTGTAAGAATTGATTCCAATTGCTGTTCAATTTGTTGAACAGCAAGAATGGCTTTGTTTCTTTTTTTTTGGTCGTAGATTTGTGTTTATGTAAGATTAATGTATGAATTTATTACTTAAATGGTAGATAATGGTCTGAAGAGTGAAAAAATATAGTGAACGTGGACAGTTTGTAGAAAAAGAGGACTAGTTCTCGTGTTTCTAAGAAAATTCTCAATATGATGTTAGACTCATCATCATCATCTCAGCGTTTATCCCGGTTGCATCCGCGGCTTTCGCGGTGGAGCCCGGGGTCCGCTTTCCTGCACATTCTCCTCCATTTTGCACGATCTTTAGCATCCTGTGGCAAGAGCTTGTTGGCACGCATGTCATCTCTTACAACGTCAAGCCAGCACTTCTTTGGTCTACCCCGCTTGTTGATAATATTGCCACTGTTGGTTCATAGACTGAAACTACCAACTTAGTGCAGGTTCTGATATGTCACATGCCTTCGAAATTTTTTACTTCTACGATACACAAGTTTTATGACAGCGTATGCAAGACCTTTAGAGAAGTGCTGATAAAATGATTTACATAATATATCCAGGATAAGATTGCCAGGTAATTCGAGGCCACTAGACGACTGTTCTCTATCCGCCAAGTATGGTACGCAACTTGGACCAAACACATTCCCGTTTGATTCCGCAATAATGGATGAGAGTTGTACTGTTCACAAATTATAATTAAATGAATAGACAGGACAAATAATGCTCCATTTGTCCAGCGTGTTTGTTATTCAAAAGCTGTTTACATTGTTTTTGCCAATTAAAGCTGTTTAATTCCAGCGAATCGGCAGTCATTGTTTCAATTCGTACAGCTAAAGTTTCAGATAATTTACCTATTGATTTCTATGAAATTATTTGAAAACATTTTAAGACATGAAGAAATTAAATGGGAATTGTATTCAGATATTAAAGGAAGCTTTTAGAAGGAAATAGTTTTAACGCTTAAATGGAACTGACAGATCAGTTTCCGATTCGGAAATCGGATTACGGGATATTGGTGAGAAATCGATCAAAATTGAAACCTTACTTATGTGTTGTAGGGTTAGAAGTTTATTAGGTGTAGATACAGATAGATAATATAATTTCAGAGTGTTTAATGCTCCATCTGACCTTCCTGAAGAAGGCCACCATGTTTACTAATCCTGAACGTGTGTGACCCGATGTATACAACGTATAACATAAAGGGTATATACATAACAAAGGCATGGCATCTTTACATGATATCAAACGATATTGGAAGGGTTTTTTAATCCTATCTCTTTATGTTAGGAAGTTATGAGGAAAAACACCGCCTGTGATAGGCTACTATCATACTAGTCGCACAGAGATATTGAAGACATTTATCGGATTTTGGCAAGTAATGGGACGGGTAACGAGTAGTTATTAACGTATGTAGTGCGCTGCCACGGTTGTGATGATTTGATTTTAAGAAACACACGAAACCGAAAATTTGGTACCAATTTTTTGAGTATTTTATTTTGAGTTGTAACCCTTCCGATATCGTTTGATATCATCTAAAAATGCCATGCCCTTGATACCAAGGGCATATACATACGTATATACCCTTTTTGTTACACGTTGTATATGAACATAACCGAAGTATATTAGAATCGTAGTAGTTGGTATTATCTGCCACAGGACTCTTCCGTTTGAGTGTATTTATGTGTATGTATGTGTTAATTTAAAGAGTGACGGATGACCAGTCGTACGGCGAATATCCACCCATACTTTGTTAACACCACTACGATCAGGACGAGGCGCTTCGCCTCGTATTTTATACCCCATACATTGAGGGATTGGAACGTTTATTCAGCGGCGGTGTTTCCGTCTCACTACAATTTAAGTGTCTTCAAGGCTAGAGTAAATAGGCTCGTAATAAATTAGCGCGCTTTACCATTAATTAATTGCATCATTACTTCCCATCAGGCGGGATTGCGGCCAAGCACTATTTTATAATTACAAAAAAAACTTTATTGTCTGCAGGGTAATTGGGTGTCACACTCTCAATATAAATGTGTTTCATTGCGTTATTTACGTTGTTGAGCATTCATATTTTAGGTACTACAATTTTCGTCTATTAGGCGATTAACATACGGCACCGCATACCGCCGCGCGCCGCGGAGGGCGGAGACGGCGACGTCACCGGACGTAGGCGCTAAGGACTCACAAAGCGGTTTTCACCCGCGCCCGCCGCGGTGGCGGAATGTAGTTTTATTTTTTAAACCTATGAGACCGGAGTTTTGTGCGGTTGCGCAGCCGTCGCGGTAGCGATTATCACCCGCAAACTTGGCGATTGATTATCGCAAGACGAGCCGTTGCAAGATGGGCGGTTGTAGAACGCGCAGGAGCAAACCGCTGCGGCAGCGGGACCTGCAAACAACCGCGCACACCGCGGGCGTAAAACGCGTAGTGAAATGTGCTTTAATTTTTTACTTATATATTCTACAGAAGCTGCGGGCCCGCAACCGCGGTGGATGCGGGTGAAAACCGCTCCGTGAGTTCTTAGCCTTAGGCATCTACTTATTTAATAGAGGTCAATGAGACATGAGATCCTACCGAAGCGGTGCCTGGTGCCGTGTGTTAAGCGCCTTAGGATCTATGCTTTAGGAAGGGCTACCATTTTCTACTAAGTATCTGACACTTAGTCAAGTAACTTACAGACATTTTGGTTAAATATAAAAACGAAACAAAAATATCATTTTAATACAACTAGGTCCACGAATTTTCTGAAATACGATAAAATCTTCCAATAAATAAGAAACCGAATGAACCGAATAAAAGCAGACAAAGAAAAGCCAGTAATACAATTTCATTGTGGCTTATGATTGGCTAATTCTTTAGTTAGTTAATTGATAGTTTGGTCACGTAAAATCGATGCGTGTAACGGAATAGTGTCGAGATTTTCAGCAAGGGGAAGAAAGACCGGGTCCCACGTTGGGTGCCAATTGGACGATTGCCCAGCTTTAGAATGCTCGGTTCAAAGAACATCGGAAATTGACTTATTTAAAGCACGAAGCTCTTTAATGATAGAGTCTAAAAATCTGCTGTATAAAGTCTTTTGTGGTTACGCATATTTGTTTTTTTTTTAATCTCTTTTAATATATTTTTTTTATCTTTATTTTTAAGAAGGTTTTTTCTGTAAAGAATCTGAAACCCAGATAATAGTATACAAGTACTTACATATAGAATACTTTATACATAACTAACCTAATCGCAAACTTATACCCATAATTATAATGTACTAGCGACCCGCCCCGGCTTCGCACGGATGCAATGTAGATACTAAATACACTACAGAAAAACTGTGAACGTTGTATAAAAAATCGCCGCAAACGCGACACCCTGAAATTTTAAATCTGTAATTTCTTCGAAATTTTTCATTTAAATCATGTGCTGTGTAGGGCAATATAGATCTATATTAAATCGACAATGTATTTAAGGTATTAAATTGGATATGGATTAATGCTGCAATGGTCAAAATCGCTTCAAAAATTAGCCAATATTTTTCGTAAAAGGTCAAAAAAATATTATTGTGGGATATCCATAAGAGATAGATATATACCATCGCGGAGTTTTCTGTAGACATTTTCAATCTGTACAATATTTAGTGTATTATTTTGATAAATCTTGCAGGTTTCAGCCTGCGTTTTACTGAAAACGCAGCGAAAAAATAGTAATTATTTACGACATCACATTAGAAACCTCAAAAATAATAGTATTTCTCCACTATTTAATGAATATTATTATACATATATACCTTCCTCTTTAATCACTCTACCTTAGAAAAACCGCTTCAAAATCCGTTGCGTAGTTCTAAAGATTTAATCATATATAGGGAATGAGAAACCAACTTTGTTTTATACTATGTATGTATTAATAATTTCGTTGAGGGGTACGGTAGACTCGATCAAAACCTAACTTGAATAATAAAATAAAAAAATAAAGATTTCGTGTCGACACCACATATCCGCAAATATCGGATTGTCGAGTATTTTGTTTAATTCTGATAAATGAGGCAAATCACAGTTGCCATATTGGCTACTCTAGCAAATTGTCACTGATGCTGATTGACATTCTGAGTAGTTAATAAACTTTCCGTTGCATACGAGTCCTTGTGCGTTAAAATTTTTTAATGAGTCGCAGTTTTTCACATTTCACCCGAGCGAAGTCGGGTTTTCATCGAGTATTATAAAGTGATCTAGCCTCATCTGATAAAAAACATTTTTCATGACAGCAACACTTGATATAAATTGCGCGGTTCCCTTTTATTTTTTATGTATTTTATTTTGTGACAAATATCTAATCTATGCTAATTAATGTCGCATTAAATTCTTCAGCAGCACAGCTGTTTGTTTAGTTAAAAACTAGCTATTATGCACTACTAGGCATGCAAAGCAATTAACATTATGAGATCCACTAACTCAAATTAAGCTATTTGCCATATCTCAGCTAGCCACACCTATGTATAAAAAAATAGTAATTAAGCATCTCGGCGTCAATCTCAGTCGCATTCGAAGCTTTTTCAGCTTTGAAGTCTGGGGTCTGCTTTACTAATCTAACTGCTGATTTTGGGTAAACTTCGATATCTTCCGTAAAGGGACTGCCGTCTGACCTTCACAACCCGAAGGCGATATCGAAGCATTGCAGTTAGACCAATCTTTGGACTTTTGAGGGCTGCAAAAACCCGTAACAACTGCCATTAGACGTTGTTATGGTAACTGGGACCAACGGCTTAACGTGCTTTCCAAGGCACGAACAGACTAGTGGAAATATTCATACTAATGCATACAAAGATTTGCACTGCCCGGTGATCGAAATCGCGCCTTCATGCGCAGCGGCCGCGTTCGCTACCGCCACGCCATGGAGGCTGTCTCAATGTATCAAAAAATAGTATCAAGCAGAAAAAAAATCTATTAATGAATTAATTAATACAGATATTTTACATGAAAGTGGTCTTTTAAGTCTTTTTTTTTTTCCAAATCTATCAAAATGGAGAAAAAAAATGATCAAATTGCCTTGTGTGGAAAATCGCGTTAATAATATTAATTTGCTCATGTTTACACATTTTCTATTGAATCCCATCTTGTCTTTTACTTTATACGACCAAGGACACGTCTGCTCAGTTGCCACCGGTCTGATAAAAGAGATAATTGACACTAACAGACTTTCAGAAGGCGATGAAAATAAACGACCTACCCACGTTTCAACAGTAATTTCTCGTAACGTTGTTGGCTTCATTGCTTTTCTCCGAACTTTATATTCCTAGAAAACTTTTTATTATGAATATTATAGTCTTCTACAACCTCGTCTGGCGGTAGGGAACTGTGTTCATGCTTACGAATGCATACGTAAAAGCTGTTGCGGGTTTATGAACTTTTTATGGCCTTTTTATTTACAAAGGGCGCTTAGTTCTACGAGTTACATTGTTTGTACTCTTTAAAGTACTAGAATTGTTTATGTATGGACGACAACAAGTTACGTTACCCGAAACTGTCCAATATTTCCAATCAATTTGAGATAAAGTTGAAAATCGGATAAAGAAATCTGACATATTGTAGTAAGTAGCTCGATGTGCTGTCGTCTGTACATAACTTGTGGCTACGCAATAACAGTCCCAGTGTTCTATCGATCAGGTTAAGCTACGCTTGCCGAGGTTGGTCCGCGGATGGGTGACTATCTTAACATACATAATTCCCTCTGTAGACAAGACTAAACTGATGGTAATTTCTGTTCTATTCTTAATGAAATAGAAACAAAAATATGTTTTTGTTAAACAAGTTAGGTAGGTGCTTAAATACCATCATTTATTTTCTTAGCTTTTCCAAAGTATGTTGGGGTCTTAATAAAGTAGACAGAAAAAGATGTACTTAAATAAAAAAAATTCTCGGTGGTAGGCAAGAACATCAGCCGCCGGCATAAGTTACCACCCACCAGACAAAGTCTTGCCGCCAAGCGATTCGTCGTGTTCCGGCAAGATGTCTGGTGAAGCCGTACGGAGGACGGGTCTGAGCAGTTGTGTTGCGATGTGTGCCGGGTACGATGTGCCTAATGTTGTTGTGTCGGGAGCTTGGTCGTGGAGGGTCTCCAGATCATCCTCTGGCGCAGCATCGTTGGTCGTGTTGTTTGGTTAAACATTGCATCACCTCGCTCAACTGCCGTCTTCATTCCTATTCACTCAGTTTTTTTGAGTGAATAGGCTTAATAAACTAGTGCGTTTTACCATCAACGATTGCATAACTGCTTACCATCAGGCGGGATTGCAGTTAAGCACTAGTTTATAACTAATAAAAAATAATAAAAAAATCGGTGCCAATGTAGCTTCATTAAACCTTTTTATAGATTTCACGAGAGTGCAAGAATTCGGAAGTGAAGATAAATTTTATTATTAACTAGCGGCCGCCAGCGACTTCGTTCGCGTGGAGTTAGTTATGCTCCGCTCCTATTGGTCGCAGCGTGACGTTATATAGCCTAAAGCCTTTCTGAATTAATAGGCTATCCAACGCAACAAGAATTTTCGAATTGCGAATGCTGAAGAGATTGTTTGTATGTTTGTTTGTTTGCTCGCTCTAATCTCAGGAACTACTGGTCCGATTTGAAAAAATCTTTTTGTGTTGCATAGCCCATTAATCCCGGAAGGTTTTAGGCTATATACCATCGCGCTGCGATAAATAGGAGCGGAGCATCTAAAAAAACGCGGACGAAGTCGCGCACGGCTGCTTGTAATACATATTAATAAGGATTAGTTTTGTTGTAATTTAGGTTTAGAATATTTATTATTGTGATCTCAAAATATAAATAACCAAAACTTATAATCAAATACAACGGGTTTTTAGCCAACAGACGCAGTGTTATCGATCTTTCTGATTTATACCATGTCAACTAGATTTGATGGAGTGGTCTGTGTGGATTTGAAAACATAACACATTGTGTTTTACATGTGTACCTAATACACGTTCACCGATAGTGATAATCTATACTCTATACTAATATACAACGTGTAACAAAAAGGGTATATACATACCAAGGGCATGGCATCTTTACATGATATCAAACGATATCGGAAGGGTTTCAACTCAAAATAAAATACTCAAAAAATTGGTACCTAGTTTTCGGTTTTGTGTGTTTCTTAAAATCAAATCATAACAAACGTGGCAGCACACTACATACGTTAATAACTACTCGTTACCCGTCACGTTACTTGCCAAAATCCGATAAATGTCTTCAATATCTCTGTGCGACTAGTATGATAGTAGCCTATCACAGGCGGTGTTTTTCCTCATAACTTCCTAACATAAAGAGGTAGGATTAAAAAACCCTTCCAATATCGTTTGATATCATATAAAGATGCCATGCCTTTGTTATGTATATACCCTTTATGTTACACGTTGTATAAAGCTGAAGAGTTTGTTTGTTTATTTGTTTGTTTGTTTGTTTGAACCCATGGTTTGAACGCTCTAATCTCAGGAACTACTGGGGTGATTTGAAAAAACTTTTTGTGTTGGATACCTTATTAATCTAGGAAGGCTTTAGGTTATATAACATCACGCTGCGACCAATATGAGCGGAGCATATATAACTCTACGCGAACAAAGTCGCTGGCGGCCGTTTGTTGACTATAAAATTCTATATTTTTTTCTTATAAAGTATAAACTAGCGCTTGCCCGCAATCCCGCCCCGCTGGTTTATTATGAGATTATTCACTCTAGCCTTGAAGACACTCAAATTGTAGTCCGACGGAGACTCCTCCGCTGGCAAATTGTTCCAGTCTCTCGATGTACGCGGTATAAAAAATTACGACTACCTAAAAAATGAACTAAACTATAACCTAATAAAAATAAAACTAAAAAGACAAAAACAAATACTGTAATCTGTAATTATGAGGGATAACTATCAAGGTAATTAAATAAAAACTTAAGTCTATAGTGACTTAGACAGTCGGGAGCCATTAATGGAGTCTGAGCTGTTCTAAATTTTAATGAGTCCCGAATGTCTAAGTTACATAAGACTTAAGGTGCTTCAAACTAAGATACAGACTTCAACTGATGAAAACGGTACAATTCTTGGTGGCGTGCAGTTACGTAAAAACTGGGAACCATACCATGGGAAGGTATCTACTGAAATCACTAAATTTGTTAAGAGGGTACTTCCTGTATTTTCAAGAACGTTCTCGGTCCAAACTGTTCAAATCTGTCAAAAATTCCAAATCTCTATTCTGTTCCATTCCACGTTTTTATTACGAAAATAAAAAAACCTTTATCTAACTTTCGGATATTTTATTTTAAGAAGGCTTACAGACTAACAATTCAATAATATAAAAATATGATATAAAAAAATGACAGGCCTCCGCATATACATAAATGTAGGTAGCTGAAGAATAAAAGTCACCGATATACTACTCTTCGAGTCACTTAACTTAAGTGACATTGGGCAGGCACATTGCATGTAGAGCCGATGGCCGATGGGGCAGTAAGGTTCTGGAGTGGCGGCCACGTACCGGAAGACGCAGCGTAAGGAGGCCCCCAACAAGGTGGACCGATGACCTGGTATAGGTCGCGGGAAACCGATGGATGCGGGCAGCACAAGACCGGTCATTGTGGAAAGCTGAGGAGAGGCTTTGTTCAGCAATGAACCTCTATAGGCTGAGAATAAAAAATATATATATATATACTGACAAATCACACAGATTGAGCTAGCATCAAAGTAAGTTCGAGACTTGTGTTATGGGATACTTACTCAACGATACTATATTTATAATAGATACATATAGAGATAAACATCCAAGACCCAAGCCAATCAGGAAGGATCGTTTTCTATAATGACCTGGCCGAGGATCGAACCAGGGGTCTTTAATCGCATACTACATGCCATCATCATCGTCAGCAACCTATTTTTTTAACGTCTCACTGCTGAGCACAGGCCTCCTCTCATACAAAGAAGGATTGAGCGTAATCACCACGCTTGCTCAATGCGGGTTGGCAATTTCAGACTTGAAAGTCTTCACCTTATTATCAGTCATTGGTGTCCAAGATATACTTAGAAAGTACATATAACTTAGAAAAGTTACCTTGGTACTTCCCGTACCTGAAATCAATCCCGCACTCTCGTACTTGAGAGGCTGGTGGGCCTCGGTGCGGCAGGTTTTGGTCGACAGGATCGGGCGAGATCTTTCTCTACCAGCAGTAGTGGGTGCTATGCTGAGGGATAGAGAAACCTGGAGACAAGTCGCCTCCTTCTGTGAAACTGTGATGGTCCAGAAGGAGGCTGCCGAGCGGTATCGTGAGAGAGCCGATCCCGCTCGGAGAGGAAGGCGTAGGGGGCGCCTTGGCGCCTAACAAGCGGAAACCCCGCCTGTATCATATAAGAAAGGCGGGAACTGGAGGTCGCGGGCGATTAGAGCGGGGACTCAGCCGGCCCACTGAGCGACTTCAGGGAAGGCGGCGTAAAGTAGTCATGTGTTGTCTTACAAAGTTAGGTTCGGGGAGACCCCTTCACAGTCTCCCAGTGATGTGCCCTAACAGGCGTTGCACGGCAGGGGCTCCGGATTGGTCTTTTGAGAGGTAACGGTGCCCCTGCTATGTGCAGATGGTGACACCGGGGTGGTTTTAGTGAGGTAAGAATCCCACACTCCCTGGTCCTATCCACAAGGACCAGGAAGGGCCTTTAGAAGGTTTCCCACCGATAACAAAAAAAAAAAAAAAGCCACCACGACTATTATAATATTATGATTATAGTTTAATTTATAAGGTAGCTAAATTGAAGAGTACTACTGTAACATAGCAGGACAACTGTAGAGACTGAATATTACGTTTAGTTGGTTAACGAAGTCACGTGGCTTTTTTGTTTACCTTGTAACTATTTAAACCGACGTACTGTTACTTGTTGGATATAATCCAATTGCTGTTCAGTGTGCGGTTGTGAGGTTTGATTGACTCTGTCTAAGCTGTGAGAGCACAGATTATAATTCACGTCTAGCTTGTGTCTAGTTTAACCCGTTCAGAACACCAATTGTAGGAAAACGGACAACAATTCTAGTGAAACGCCTGCGGTAAATTTTAGAGCACAATGTTGCATTCCAAATTAGGATTGCAATGGAGAAATGATTACCGCCGTGGTTGGAATATTTGTCAAGGGAATTTCAAGGGAAGGGAACAGCGACGTTCAAGTACTTGTCCTTGGCCAAAGAATAGCCCAGGCCATGGTGTTGTATTGCTAGGATTTTTGGTTGCTTGGTAGTTGTGGGTGTTTTCCTTCACCTTATAATTATAAAGTGAAGGAAAACACCCCAATCAAGCAACCAAAAATCCATGCAACATTCTGCTCTAAAATATACCGCAGGCGTTTCACTAGAATTGTTGTCTGTTTTCCTACAATTGCTGTTCTGAACGGGTTAAACTAGACACAAGCTAGACGTGAATTATATAATTATATCTGTGCTCTCTCTTATTTCTTTGTAATTATGTTTATCTGTTGTAGTCTGTATTTTTGTATGTAATATACAGTATGTTAACTAACAGAGGGCGTTTCCGTTAACCCGAAATAGTATAGCATACATACATGCTAAAAAAAATATTTCCATTCGAAAACAAAATGTTTTAAAAAATTTTCCAATATGAAAATATTCAATAAAAATTTTAAATTGACATGTAAAAGAAACACACTGTACACGCGAACATGAAAGACGGCAACGTCGCAATTAATTCATAGAATTTTTTTTTATTCGGATTTTTTTATGCTTATTTTTCTATGCTGAAATTTTTATTTTAATCTATTAATGATATATATTAACGAGTTTAAGGGAACGCCCTCTGTTATTTAACATACTGTATATACACACATCAAAAGTGTCTAGGGATCAACATATATTTTTGCAATAACTTTTCTCCTGATTGATATTAATTAAAATTTTCTTTAAGGATTCATCAAATAAAGTGTTTTCGTTTGTCACAGTAACGATAAGCCAAGTCACCTTTGCATTAATAAAGAAATTTGCCATTTTCCTAATAAAGGGATATTTGACATTTGAACCACTAACACAAAAGTTCGAAAAAAGACTGAAATAACAGTTTTCTCTAAAATTTTATCGGGTAACTTAAACAATTAATAATCCGTGTTTCTACCGCGAACACTAACAACACAAGAACATCGGTTTGGCATACTCAAAATGAGTTCATCCAAATCACGCTGTGGAATGGCCGCCCATGTTCGTTGCAACAACATAAAAAGGTCTTCTTGCGACTGGATACCCTCCATATTCGGCAGGGCTCTTCTCTGTAGCATATCCCAGGCATGCTCAATCGGGTTCAAGTCTGGCGACTGAGCAGGCCAGGGCAGGACATTGATGTTAGCTGCGGCGAGAGTCTGTCTTACAACTCTTGCGGTGTGCGGTCGTGCATTATCATGCATTAACTGAAATAAAGGACCGATTTGCACTTGTAGAGGAACGATGACGTCTGATACAATCGTTTCAGCATAAATTTGAGCGTTGAGGTTGCCTCTGATCCAAATCAACTCAGTTCTTCCGCCGATCAAAATACCCGCCCATACCATGATGGTTCCACCACTATAAGGATGGACTTCCTGGCAGGATTTTAATCGCTGTTGGCGTCCAGGGGTTCTCCAGTGTCGTATACGTCTTGTATCCGGTCTCATACCAAAACGAGACTCATCAGAAAAGCACACGAAACGCCATTGTTCTTCTGCCCAATTTCTGTGTTCAAGGCCCATTGATATCGAATCCTACGATTGTGCATTGCTATAGGTGGTACCCGTAGCGGTCTTCGGGAATGAAGGTTCACTTCATGCAAGCGGTTTCTGACTGTTTGGTCGCTAATTAAGTTCCCTGAAGAGTGATGAAGCCTCTCGGCTAACATCATGGCGGTTATTGTTGGAGCTCTTCGAGTTAAGATTTGAATGTATCGGTCTTGTCTCCGTGTGGTGCAGCGATACCGTCCTCCATGGCGCTCAGCCACGGTACCAGTGCTTCGGTAACGTGTCCAAAGTCGACTGATAACACTCTGACTTGTATTCAGAGCTAAAGCCACAGTACGTTGCCGGGAACCAGCTTCTACCATTCCCACGGCTCTGAGCATTTCTTCCCTGCTTAAATGACGTCGCCGCTCCATAATAACGTTGGTTTTAATCAGTAGTAGGGAAACAGTAGCACTAATAATGTCTTCAATGCGTTGTATGTTTTTATAGGGAAAATATTGACGGCTGATTTTCATCTTTTACTCGAATTTGATTCACAGTTCCTGATTCAAATTATGAAATGCACCAAAAAGGATCCATATAAATTTATAAAATCATAAATTTATTACAAAGCCACATCTCAATCTCAAGAAATCCGCATAAAAATGCTTGATCCCTAGACACTTTTGATGTGTGTATATCAAATATTCCTTATCAAATGTTATTGTTCCAAATTGATGTTCGTGGTGGCCTAGTGGTTAAAACACCAGCCTCTCAAGTATGAGTGTGCGAGTTCGAATCCAGGTCAGGCAAGTAAGAATGTAACTTTTCTAAGTTATATGTACTTTCTAAGTACCTATATCTAGGACATCAATAACAGATTATAATCAATTATTGACGATTAACTGATTATAAATCAGAAAAAAGTCGTAAAAAATTTTATGAAGAAATAAAAACAAGTCATAAATTAGTTAGCTACCCAAAAAAAAAAACTGACAAAACTTGGCGAGTTATAGTCAAGTTCTTAACATTGATCGTAGATGTGATTAAGATTATATTTTGAACATTTTCTTAAACAGTATTGACCAGCAGACATTACTCTAAAAGATATGCCCAGAAAAAAGTTTTAATTGTCATAACCGGCAAAGACAAGTTTCTTGAAGCAATTCTTCAAGAACTGTCCAGAATCTCCAGGCCTATGTTCAGTACCAGTCTGTTACAATTTACATGACCAGTATTCGAAGCTGCTGAACTGTCGCAGTTTTGTCTGTGTTCTCAGGCTACTCGGACATCCAGACCTTGTTCCTCGCCTGCTTCGGGACGCTTCTGCCGCTGCTAGCTGTGCTCTTCGCTACTCTTCTTATCAGGTAAGAAGCAAACTTTATTATTTTTTATCCATATTAAGTTATTGTACAAATGATTTTGTCTTTAATCACGTTCATGAGTCATATTTGCATTGGAAAACACTGGCAGCTCTTGAGATGTGCTGATTAAGTTCAGTTTCGTTAATGAAATTGGTATTAAACCAATTTATGGTTGAGTTGAGTTTACCGATGTTCGATGGGGCCGACGAGTTCTTGAATGGCGACCACGCACCAGAAGACGCAGCGTGGGTAAGCCCCCGACGAACTGGTGAGGGTCGCAGGAAATCGCTGGATGCGGGAGGCGCAGGGCCGGTCGTCAGAGAAATCCTTGGGAGAGGCCTATGTCCAGCAATGCACGTATTTTAGCTGAAATGATGATGATGATGATGTTTGAGTTTGCAAGCCTTGTTCGCCCACAACGCCTAACATAGAGTGCCTTTCATTAGGACGGCCATGAAATAAAAGTTTGATATTCATACAATGCTTGGTGATTATGCTCAATCCTTCTCTGTATGAAAGGAGACCTGTGCCCAGCAGTGGGACGATAAAAAGGTTGATGATGATTATGATGATGATTCATACAATGGTATCGATTCCCTAGTTCTAAAACGAACTAATTGAACATTTAGTTCAATGCGTCTTTATCTTTCATTGCGAAAAGGACAGAAGGAATATATTCTATACCATATAGAAGATAATATAGTATAGTTCTGTCAAATTAGTCAGCGCCTAACATAGATTGCCGCATTTTATTTTTTTTTCTCGGTGGTAGGCCATAACATCGGCTGCCGGCAGAAGTTACCACCCACCAGACAAAGTTTTGCCGCTAAGCGATTCGTCGTGTTCCGGCATGATGTCTGGTGAAGCCGTACGGAGGACGGGTCTGAGCAGTTGTGTTGCGATGTGTGCCCGGTACGATGCGTCAAATGTTGTTGTGCCGGGGGTTTGGTCGTGGAGGGTCTCCACATCAATCTCCCTCTGGCACAGCATCGTTGGGCTTGTTATTGGGTCTAACATTGCACCACCTCGTTCAACTGCCGTCTTCCTTCCCATTCTCTAAGGTTTTTTGAATGGGCGTAATAAATTAGCGCGCTTTACCATCAACGATTGCATCACTGCTTACCATCAGGCGGGATTGCAGTCAAGCGCTAGTTTATACGTATATATAAAAAAAAACTAGCTGCGCCACACTGTTTCACCCGCATTTTTTTTATATGCCCTGGCCCTATTGCTCGTTGCGTGATTTTATATAGCCTAAAGCCTTCCTGAATTAATGGGCTATCCAACCCAAAAAGAATTTTTCAAATCGGACCAGTAGTTCCTGAGATTAACGCGTTCAAACAAACAAACTCTTCAGCTTTATATAAGTCGGAGATCGTCGAAATTATTTGAAGAAAACTTGCTCATTTGATTTACGTAGTACAGGGGCAAACGCTTGTGACGTCATTTTGTGATGGCGGCACATGGACGGAGTCGCTTTGGAAAGTGGGGTGTCGAACGGGCACTTTGCATCGAGACGCAGACCAAGGCACTTCTCCGAACCGAAGCTGTCGGTTTGCCTATTTAAATTGTGATTGTCAAGACTGGAGGGTATGTCTACACGCCGCGCTTTAATTCAAAACTCACCTACGAAATGGAACCCGTACCACCACACCAAGATGCTGTCGACCCTACCGCTCCGCTGTCGCTGTCGACATATATTAGTATAGATTCTAGTATTTTATATTGTGTATCTTAATTTGACAGCACTAAACTAATATTAATCACCTGCGTAGAAAGACAAAGTTTCACTGATCTTAAATTCAGCCCCCTAATCGGCGAACACATTTTTCTTGCCGCCAAGCGATTCGTCGTGTTCCGGCATGATGTCTGGTGAAGCCGTACGGAGGACGGGTCTGAGCAGTTGTGTTGCGATGTGTGCCGGGTACGATGCGCCAAATGTTGTTGTCTCGGGAATTTGGTCGTGGAGAGTCTCCAGATCAATCTCCCTCTAGCGCAGCATCGTTTTGTCGTGTTGGTCTTGGGTTTAACATTGTATCACCTCGCTCAACTGCCGTCATCCTTCCTATTTCTAAGTTTTTTAAGTGAATAGGCTTAATAAAGTAGTGATCTTTACACTCAACGATTGCATCACTGCTTACCGTCAGGCGGGATTGCAGTCAAGCACTAGTCTATAATTATTAAAAAAAAAAAAATATTGTGACTAGTTGGGATCGTTTGGACCGAACGGACCAATGGGCGGTCCGAACGATCCCAACTGATCCCAACTAGTCGCAATCATTTGACAAAAATGTGTTCGCCGATTAGGGGGCAGTTTAGTTTGTGAACAATGGAATCGGCGCCAGAAAATTGCAAAAAATAAGCCACTCTCCTTCTTCTCCTTCTCAGCCTATGTATAGAGGTCTACTGCTGGACAAAGGCCTCCCCCAAGGCTTTCATTCCATTGGGGGGCATTGCCATAAACCCCACGCTAAGCAGGCGGGTTGGGGATCGCAGTAATTTGTTATTCCACTATTATAGCACAGTCTAAAAATCATACAGTCGTCCGACGAAGTCGTCTAGATAAAGCAATCGTGCGGGGTGTGAGGGACGAGACGCGGGTAAGCGGCACCCGAGCTGCGAACAAAACGATGTTCGTGGCTCGGTATCTATCATTAAGGGCTAACGCGTGTTTGTTTTTTTTATTTGTTTGTTTTATAATTTGATATGAGTGTCAATTTTGAGTATAATTGGGGTGCT